>QODF01000043.1:7003327-7108251 GCA_024372805.1 Oostethus manadensis | reverse complement strand
ATAGCATAACATAGCATACAGTAGCATAACATAACATAGCATAGCATGGCATAATATAACAACAGCATACAGTAGCATAACATAGCATGGCATGGCATGGCATAGTGTAGCATAACATAGCATACAGTAGCATAACATAACAGAGCATACAATAGCGTAACAACATAGCATACAGTGGCATAGCATAACACAGCATAGCATAACATAACAGCATGGCATGGCATAGTACAACATAACAGAGCATAGCATAACATCAATCCTGTCAATCAGGAAGATCGGGGAAAGAGCCCGGAAAGAAAGTACCGGAATGAGTATTTACATATATAGTATTTTCCGTGACCCTCTGGAAAATGAAAGCTACGTTTGTGTGCGAGTGAGAGTGAAGTCAAGCTGATGTGAGTGACAACAATGCATCTATTGTGTGTTCCCTGCTATTTCCCAGCAGTAAGTGTTGTGCATCTTTGATTGTGCTATGTGAGTGTGTGTGTGTTTGCCCCACCCGGTGACCTTTAAAGCTTTATAGTTCTGGCGCCTTTCTGGTTGCCACCCAACCCGGGACGATGCATGACGGGAGGACTGGTTTCCAATAAAGAGGACAGTGACAGAAGATGGGCGTTTGAGGTTGGGACTGAAAAGAAAGACAAAGCTTCGTGGGTGTTCTTATGTTTTTGTGCGCGGCTGTGTTGCTGCGCGTGGGCACAAATTACTTTTGGAAGCGGCGACGCCTCGACAAGTCGACAGCCAGCGCATGAAGCAAATCCGACAGGGATTGAATCATTTAAAAGAGGAAGAAGAAGTCCTGATTATGTTGCAGGGATGGCAGCCCCGTCAAGGGCACAACCAAACCCCTTTCTCTGCTTCTCCTGCTGTGTTAAAAGAGCAAAAGAAGTGGTCTCCTCACTAAAACATGGCACATTTAGACTCTGGGAGATTCATGCCTCCCAAACGTGGGAGTGGCTGTACAGCCAGAGAGGGCAAAAGAGAAATAAAAGCCACCCTGCTGTGTGTGGGAGTCGCCTGTGGGTTGAAAGTTCTTATTTTCATCAGGTCAGACTTACTGCCGTGACTCCCCTAAAATGTACAGTAAGCCCGCCGGCTGCGTTTGTGTGGAAGAAGGTCCCCGCGTTGATCGATGGGCGGGCTTAACCGTCATGACTGCAGTGTAAATCGGAGACGGGAGGACACAGCAGGTTTTTGAAGGACTCGTCATCTTGGGCGTTGGGTCTCGTTGAGGCCGAGGCTGTAATTTGTCATCTGCACGCCCACGACAGAATAAACACGTCTCTCGCTGAGCGCCTTTGTGCAGCAAAGTCAGCGTGCGGCGGTACCTGCACGACGCACCAGATCCAAAACAGGACGTGTCCAAAAAATATGCCCTTCTAAACAAAACACTATAATGACAATTTGTAACATTTTGAAGAATATTTATGTACCTTTCTGCCATAAACTATAGTGCAGGGATTCCAAAATCGGGGGTTTCGGGACCCCCACGTATCGGCTTTTTTTTTGTATGTGGTCCCAAAATGTTTGAGAACCCCTGCTATAGTCAACACTAAAACTAAGCACGGTGTAACATTTTGAGAGAAAAAATTATATCATAAACTACAGTGCAAGGATTCTAAAATCGGGGGTTTCGGGACCCCCAGGTATCGGCTTTTTTTTTGTATGTGGTCCCAAAATGTTTGAGAACCCCTGCTATAGTCAACCCTAAAACTAAGCACGGAGTAACATTTTGAGAGAAAAAAAATGTATCATAAACTACAGTGCAAGGATTCTCAAATTGGGGGTTTAGGGACCCCCAGGTATCTGCATTTTTTTTTTGTATGTGGTCCCAAAATGTTTGAGAACCCCTGCTATAGTTAACCCTAAAACTAAGCACGGTGTAACATTTTGAGAGAAAAAATTATATCATAAACTACAGTGCAAGGATTCTAAAATTGGGGGCTTAGGGACCCCCAGGTATCGGCTTTTTTTTTGTATGTGGTCCCAAAATGTTTGAGAACCCCTGCTATAGTCAACCCTAAAACTAAGCACGGTGTAACATTTTAAAGAATATTTCTGTTCCAATTTGTCATAAACTACAGTGCAGGGATTCCAAAATGGGGGGTTTCGGGACCCCGAGGTATCTGCAATTTTGTTTGTATGTGGTCCCAAAATGTTTGAGAACCCCTGCTATAGTCAACCCTAAAACTAAGCACGGAGTAACATTTTGAGAGAAAAAAAAATTATATCATAAACTACAGTGCAAGGATTCTCAAATTGGGGGTTTAGGGACCCCCAGGTATCTGCTTTTTTTTTTGTATGTGGTCCCAAAATGTTTGAGAACCCCTGCTATAGTCAACCCTAAAACTAAGCACGGTGTAACATCTTGAGAGAAAAAATTATATCATAAACTACAGTGCAAGGATTCTAAAATTGGGGGCTTAGGGACCCCCAGGTATCGGCTTTTTTTTTGGTATGTGGTCCCAAAATGTTTGAGAACCCCTGCTATAGTCAACCCTAAAACTAAGCACGGTGTAACATTTTGAAGAATATTTATGTACGTTTCTATCATAAAGTATTCCCAGGGATTCTCAAATAGAGGAAATGAAAGTGTTTTTTTTTTTACCACAGTCCCCTCTGCTGGATGTAGTGCGCCTAATATTGTGCGGTGAGGTCTGATTGTGCTTTGCTTTAGACGTTGGGGTGCATTCAGGCCACAGCCTTGATTGTGTTTGTCCTAACGACATAGATTGGAGATTGACCACAGGCTCTTTGGAGATTAGTCATCACATCAACCCACACCCCACTAAGTGATCCTCTTTATCTTTCCCGGAGGTCTCGATGAGATTGAAGTCCTCACTCTGCTAAATACCACAAGCCTGGGGGAATTGGCAAAAGTTTGAATAAAAGGAGAAAGGCAGAATGTATAGATTACGCATAACAAACGGGGATTGCAGTTGAAGGCAATCTTTGTTAGCCTTTTTTGGGACTTTTAGAAGAACCATTAGGAGCAGACTTTCTCTAGTTCTGGTTTTCCTGTTCTTGTCCGCTGTTTGTTTCCGTGGGATTCTTTTTTTGCAGGCAACTGAGATGGATTTGAAAGCTTTGACATGGTGACCTCTCCTCGGTCTACTTTTATTAGATACTGTAAGCACGTCTGTGTATTCTCAAAGCCTCGGCGCCCAAACCTTTTCCACCAAGGGTCTCGTAGTGAAAAATGAGAGGATGCAACTTTCTTTGCCGCTTTGCTATTTTGTAAAGCAAAAAACTGCTTTGCTCGGCTTTGTGATATGAGGGAAAAAGTCTGTTATCAGTATCAACCTCACTCTTTTGCTCTTTTCCCCCATTAAAAAAAATGATTTTCTAAATATTTCTGCTTTCTGCTCAAATAATCTTAATTTTGTAATTATATGACTTTATTCCCATAATATTTTGACTTTATTACCATACCATTATAACTCATTTTCCAGAAATGACAAATTATGTTTGTTTAGTTTTTAAAAAAAGCTTGTTCTCATAAAATTGCAACTTTTTTTTCTAAAAATTTTTCTCTAAATTTTTGAATATATTCTTGTACATTTTTTATTTCTGCTGTTTTTTTATTTATTCATGTATTTTTTTTAATTAAAAAAAAACTTTCTTTTTATAAATTATTCTTGTAGTTATAGCTTTTTTTCCTGCAACCTAATTTTCAAACTATAACTACCTTATTTGTTGTTTGTTGTTTTATTTCTCACAATTTTCGGACTGTTTTCTTAATTTTTCAACGTTGTGCTCCTAAAACTACAATATTTTAACTTGTAAAATTGCCACTTTTTTTTCTCGTTACAACACGACTTACTCCATCGATATTGTTTTTTTTCTATTTCTGCTGTGTTTTTTTTTTTTGAACGCTTTCAACTTTATCCGTCGTTTTGTTTGTTTCTCTTTTTCCCTTTTTCTTTAATATTTAAAATTCACGCTACTACAAAGTCGTTCAAATAAATTAAATACCTTTTTGTGAGATTGCAGGTTTTTTACAAATATTTTGACACTATTCTTTACTGATGATGTTTTACTGGCTTTTTTTGTAATTTTTTTATATTATATTTTTAGAAGAAAAAATAAATAAAATAAACGAGAAGCATGGTGGCTCAGTGTGTCGCACGTTGGCCTCACAGTCAGGAGGTTCAGGGTTCGAATCTCCGTTGGGCATCTCTGTGTGGAGTTTGCGTGTTCTCCCCGTGCGTGCGTGGGTTCTCTCCGGGTACTCCGCTTTCCTCCCACATCCCAAAAACATGCATGTTAGCTTCATTGGCGACTCTCAATTCTCAATTAGAGTGTGAATGTGAGTGTGAATGCTTGTTTGTCTGCCCTGCGATTGACTGGCGACCAGTCCAGGGTGTACCCCGCCTCCCGCCCAAAGTCAACAGGGATAGGCTCCAGCATCCCCGCGACCCTAATGAGGATAAGCGGCATAGAAAATGAATGAGGATGAATGAATAACAAAGAAGCAGGGAAGGAAAAAAGAAAAAAAGAGAAAAAACATATGCTGTATATTTTAACCTTCCTCTGGTGTTCGGGTCGGCACCGACCCGTTTCCAAGTTTTGAATGCAGTAAAAAACACGTAAATTAGTTTTTTGTGTCAAGGCTTTTTGACTTTGTCAAGAACCAAGAATTTTTTTCACTAAATTATAAAATGCTCTGGTTGAAATTATGACTTTTGTGTTGTTCGGGTCGGTTTCGACCCGGTTGTAAAAGTCAGATTATAAAGCAATAATTAGAACCAAAACATAAATCATAAGTGAACCGTCAGCCAAAACACTGACAGACAGCTGCTCACCCAATCCTGTGAGCTTTAGGGGATGCTCATGTTGCCTTGTTTTCCAGTGTTCCTGCACGAAAACAAAACAAACACAGACGGGAATGTCCAGACATGTTACGTCAATTCCACTCATTTGAGTGCTCATTTGACTTGCAGAGTGCACATCTCCAATTTGCAGCATGCGAAAATGAGAAGAGGACTTCCAGTGACCCAAGTTCTGGATAGCCTTTTTGGTGAAAATGAGGGAGAGGACACAGAGCAGCATAGCGATACGGATGAGCAGCTTTCTGAGGATGAAGACAATGTGGAGTATCATCCAGAAGACACATCTGATAAGTCTGATGAGGAGGTCACCGGTGGTGAAGCTGCTCCTGGTGAAAGATTTCAGTCCAAAAATGGTAAGATCTTTTGGAGCTCAGTACCTCATGATGAACATGGCAGGGGAGCTGCGGCAAATGCCATCAAAATGACCCCTGGAATCACAAGGTTTGCTGTGAATAGAGTCAGTGACATCAAGACATGTTTTCAGCTATTTGTGCCATTGTCACTAAATGTAGCCGCAACGGGGAACAAGCCGGTGTCTTATTGTGCGGGTTGTTTAACAAGATCTTAGATAATGAGAAGATGCCTGAGGAATGGAGGAGAAGTGTGCTGGTGCCCATTTTTAGGAACAAGGGAGATGTGCAGAGTTGTGGCAACTACAGAGGAATAAAGCTGATGAGCCATACAATGAAGTTATGGGAAAGAGTAGTTGAAGCTAGACTAAGGGCAAACGTGAGCATTTGTGAGCAGCAGTACGGTTTTATGCCAAAAAAGAGTACAACAGATGCAGTATTTGCTTTGAGGATGTTGATTGAGAAGTACAGGGAAGGTCAGAGGGAGCTGCATTGTGTTTTTGTAGATCTGGAGAAAGCTTATGGTGCCCAAAGAGGAACTGTGGTATTGTATGAGAAAGTCTGGAATGGGAGAGAAGTATGTTAGAGCTGTGCAGGACATGTACGAGGACTGTAAGACGGTAGTGAGGTGTGCTGCAGGTGTGACAGAGGAGTTCCAAGTGAAGGTGGGACTCCATCAGGGATCAGCTCTGAGCCCCTTCTTGTTTGCTATGGTGATGGACAGGCTGACGGACGAGGTTAGACAGGAATCTCCATGGACTATGATGTTTGCAGATGACATTGTGATAGGTAGTGAGAGGAGGGAACAGGTGGAGGAGAAGCTTGAGGGGTGGAGGTGTGCCCTGGAAAGCAGAGGAATGAAGATGGAGTACATGTGTGTAAATGAGAGGGACCCAAGTGGAAGAGTGAGGTTACAGGGAGAAGAGATAAAGAAGGTGGAGGATTTTAAGTACTTAGGGTCAACAGTCCAGAGCAATGGAGAGTGTGGAAAAGAGGTTAAGAAGCGTGTGCAGGCAGGCTGGAATGGGTGGAGAAAAGTGTCGGGTGTGATAGAAGAGTTTCAGCTAAAAGGAAAGGAAAGGTGTACAAAACTGGGGTGAGACCAGCGATGTTGTTTGGTTTAGAGACAGTGCCGCTGAGGAAAAGACAGGAGGCAGAGCTGGAGGTAGCAGAGATGAAGATGCTGAGGTTCTCTTTGGGTGTGACCAGGATGGACAGGATCAGGAATAAGCACATCAGAGGGACAGCACGTGTTAGAGGTTTTGGAGATAAAGTCAGAGAGGCCAGACTGAGATGGTGACTATATTGGTAGAAAGATGCTGAGTTTTGAATTGCCAGGCAGGAGGCCTAGAGGAAGACCAAAGAGGAGGATTATGGATGTAGTGAAAGAGGACCTAAAGGTAGTTGGCGCGAGAGAAGAGGATACAGAAGACAGAGCTAGATGGAGGCAATTGATTCTTTGTGGCGACCCCTGAAGGGATAAGCCCAAAGGAAAAGAAGATGCCATTGTCACTAAAAAGAGTCATCATTGCTATGACAAACCTGGAAGGAAAAAAAAGTCCAGGGCGACATGTGGAAAGACATTGATGAGGAATACCTGGATGCCTATATTGGTGTTCTTCTTCTTGCTGGAGGGTACAGATCCTGCAACGAGGCCACTGATAGTCTTTGGGACGCATCGACAGGCAGAAATATTTTCCGCACAACAATGTCCCTTCAGACCTTTTGCATGATATCAAGAGTCCTCAGGTTGGACAACAGAGATACCAGAGCAAGATCTGACAAGCTTACCCCCATCAGGGATGTCTGGCAGAGATGGATGCAGCTCCTTCCACTGATGTTCAAGCCAGGGGCAGAGGTGACGGTGGATGAACAACTTGTCCCTTTCCGAGAAAAATGCCTCTTCCGGCAATACATACCCAGCAAGCAGGAAAGTACGGCATACAAATCTGGGCAGCCTGCGATCCAAAAACCAGAAATGCCCGGAATCTACAGATTTACACAGGCAAAGCTGCGAGTGGCATCCCGGAGAAGAACCAAGGAACACGTGTGGTCCTTGATATGACTGCTGGTCCTCACAATATCACTTGTGACCATTTTTTATTGTTACTATAGTTATACTATAGTTAATAATATTAAAATAAAATAAAAAATAAAACACCTTTTTTTAGGAGATGTGTGCTAACAGTGCTTAGTAATAGTCTGGTAACACAACAACCTTTTATTTATTTACATGATTCTGTTGAGGTTCGTTTTACCATTTTTGTTTTATTGAAATCGAGGGGGATACTGACAAAATAAAGGCCCACACCGAAAATATTAAAACCAATATTTTCATGTATATGGAAGCCTAACAAGGTAACCAAGATATGAGAAACAAATTGGATGATAGATAATTTTAGTGCATTTTAGTGCATTTTACATCTTATTTAAGACACGGGCCAAAACCGACCCGTTAACATAAGAGACACATAACATAAGAACATAAGAGAAAGCGAACACAAGAGGAAGGTTAAGAATGAGCCGCAGGCCAATAAAAAAATCCTCCGTATTGTGGAGGATGGATATTGTGGCTCCTGTACCGACTTCTCAGTCTAGAGCTGTCCTATCTAGTCCCACTAGGGTGGCTGTAGTGAAAACAATGCGATCCAAATGATTACATCTTCTTTTGACAGATTCCCCAGCTAACAAATGCAAGCACACTGGATCCCATCCCTTCATCCTTTTATAACTTTTTATAACGTTCACATCAGCGGACCTCCCCGCTCTCCTTACATCACCCAGATGGTAAATGTGATTGGTTGTGTGTTTCCAGGAACGCTACACACACACACAGACTGAGGTGTGGTCATTAGTTGGTGTGTTTTGAGGGAAGGTGGTGGATGGAAAGCGTACAGACGACTGCTGGTAAGAGGAATAAAGGTGAATTGAATTATAAGAGCACTAAGCCGTATCGGGACTCCTCATTTGTGGGACTGAGTGCGTCTAATGAGAGGTTCGCTTTACAGAATGTCACCCCGGCAGAGCGCACGTCAGGCGGGGAGGGGAGGAGCTTCACGCTCAAGGATGCAAACGTGGTGCAAAGTAAGCATGTGTTTGTCAACTGCAAAGCTTGCAATGCAACACGAGCTGCAACCTCAACCGCTGTGCGGGTTTTCCAAGTTATTTGCACCGCAGCGTGCAACACACCATGCACTTTTACAACAACCAATATGCTGCATGTCCCTAAAGTAAAGGCGTGAAGTGACCCTGCAAAACCAGGCCCCATTGTCGGATTTTTTGCGTTGTCACTACGGCACTACACTACCCTTCTGGCAGCGTCTTGATCCTGTTGTAGTTATTTGGCGAAGGCGGCGTGCTTTACTTGCAATTCTCTGCCAAAACACTAGGGGCAGTGGTTCTAGTCATTTTGATTGTGCTCATATGCAGTATATACTGTATGTTATATTCATATAACTGCTCATGTTGGCGTATTGCATATTGCTTCACGGCGCCATGGCAAATTTCACTTTGGCAGACCTTTTGGCAAATTTCCTTCCCCCTATTGCGACCTATCCCGTGACATCATACATGTCCGGCTTCTTCGGATACTATGGGCTGAATGTGGGGGTTCCTAATCGAGTAGCCCATTTTCTACCTCGTTTGTCAATTACGTCGCCACGATTATTAATGTATGTCATGTAATGTAAAATGTAATATAGTACAGTAGCAAACTATGAGCAGAAGGCCCATAATATGCAGGCCCATAATAAATTCACACACATATATATATATATATATATATACAGTATATAAAATGCACAACAATTATAATGCACAAAAAATGTGCAGGATTTTACAGTACTGTTGTCTTGCAGTTTGAATATTTTTTTATTATTTATTTATTTATTTATATTATTTTTTCAAATAATTCATTATTAAGGGATTTTGGTGGTTTTGTGGTTGAATACGACCTACTATTAGGAACAAAATGCATATTTAAGCCAATTCTTGAAGCATGAATACAGCTAAATGAACTACATTGACTGGCGACCAGTCCAATGGACATTATAGAGTAGCCAATTAACCTAACGTGCATGTTTTTGGAATGTGGGAGGAAACCAGAGTACGGGGAGAACATGCAAACTCCAGACATACATGCCCAACGGGGATTCGATCATTGTACCTCCTGACTGTGAGGCCAACATGCTACCCACTCATCCAATGTGCGGCCCAATAATGACATAATAATCATAATAATAAAACAAGCTACTGTTGTGTCCATAACCCAGGCAGGCTAAAACTCAACTTGGAACCTCCAACGTCACCTCCTGTCCCCAAGGGTGATTATAGGGGTGTTGTATCATGTCTAGAGGGCTCTACTAATGTTAAAAACTATTAGAAGATTGTAAACAGGTTTTCTATGACAAAAATGTTTGGTTTATTGAAACCTCCTTTCGGGAAATGTATTTATCGCGGCTGGGTGGAAGCAATTAACAGTGATAAATGAGGGATTACTGTAATGCCATCAGAAATTGATTGACTAATTGATACACAATTCCGGCGATGTATGATGTCGATTGTCAGAATTCCGGTGTTTGTGAGTGCACCTCAGCGGAAGAAGTATGGGTGTGGATAGCGACAAAAAAACAGGTGCGAGTTGACTGTTTTGGCACAGAGCGCTGCTGTTGGCGTGTTAAGGTGGGCAATAAAGTTTCCAAAGCGTGTCAGCCTGTGTGTGGACATCGCACCGCTTTGCAAGACGTTACTTATTCACAAAATCTGCATGCATTTAGCACCCAAATGAGGCACCGGGTTTCCCGGTCCGGTTAGGACCGTCTGCACCGGTGCCATAACCATAGCACGTTTTGCTACGTACATTCCAATGATTGGTGACAGACTTAACTCCACGATGAATAACAGATACAGCACATAACAGTCCGTATGGTAGCAAAGCTGCTTCAAGTGTGCGGAGACATTTATGAAAAACACCTTCCACTTGACTCAGCAGCATCATAACATAACACTTGCTCAAAAAAACACCACCAGTTGAGTAAATAGGCAACAACACCTAATCGAGGCGTTTGGGGTGTTTTTTTTTTCTAATTTGTGAATGACTCTTATTGCCTCCTATGCTCATTATTATGTTTTGGCTTTTTTTTTTAAAAATTTCCATTGTATTCGTTTTTTTAGTGTGTTCGTACCTCGATGTCATCTGTGCGCCGCAGAGCTTTTTATACAGTAGCACGGGATTAAACTGTTCCCTCTGAATTAACCGCTGATCATCGCTTTCTTTAAATATTATTCCATCTCCACCTAGTAGCTCTAGCGAGTAATAATAATGAAAAGGTCAGATTAGGTTTAAAGTTCATAAATGATGTTGGTTTTGCCACATGGTAAAGTTTTTTGGGTTTTTTTTTACTTAAAAGAGAAGCTGCCTAACACTAACCAGGTTGAGGGTCATTAATATTTCATGAATTTTTTCATTATTATTGTTACTTTGTGTAAATCAGTGGTAAATCAAACCCTTTCCAGCAAGGCCCACATGCGGAAATATGAAAGGATGCGATACTTTGCCACTTTAATATTTTGTAAAGCAACAAATGTACCGTCTGTAATGCTAAGAAGTTATTCATATTTAAAAAAACTGCATCTCAGTTTTGTGATATAGGTGAAAAAGCATCATATTAATATCAACTTTGGTTCCCCCACATGCACACGTTTTTCCCATGTTTTTTTGTTTACATTTTCTAAATATCATTAATAATTATATTTTTATATTATTAATTATTATGACTTTATTCCCATAATATTTTGGTTTCACTTCCATAATATTAAAATTATACTAACTTTTTCCTCAGCCTAATGTTTTAAAAATTACAGCTTTATTTTGTTTTGTTTGTTTCTTATATTATTACAACTTAAAAAAACTTTTTATTCTGTAATATTTCAACTCTATGCTATTAAAATGACATTTTTTTTCCTCATAATGTTTTAAGTTTATTCTTATAAAAAAGGTTTCCTGTTAGAATACATTTTTTTCACAATATTTTTTCTGATAAAATTATTGCTATTTTTTATTTTCTATTGTCCTATTTTAACTCTCTTCTTGCAATATTTTGACTTTATTCTCATAACATTGTACCTTTTTCCGCAACTTGATTTTGTCATAATTTTTTTCTCATAATATTATGACTAAGTATTTCAGTTTTATGAGTTTATTGTCATACAGTTGTGACTTTTTGTCATGAGAATATGACTTTTTTCTCTTATATGTTAAAAATGTTATTAAAGATTTTTCCTTAGAAAAAGGAAAGTAGGTTTAGGCCATCGAATGAGCACCTAACATGCCATCCGTTCTACACACAGTTGCAGATGTCTGCTGGAGAAGAGCATGCCGACGAAGGATATTTCAGAAGTTTAAGTGAAAAATGTACGCAGATTGTGTCGCCGCTTGTCACTGAGGGGTTGTTGAGAACCACAAGTCCAGACATAAGTTTGGAGGACAAATGCAGTCTAAATGTGTGTCGCTGTGGACAGCAAATTTACATATGGGAGTTCTCAGCTCCTTCAGGGTGTTTTAGCACATGTCACATCACATGTCAGACTCACCACAGACATACATATTTAATATGGTGGCATATGGTTGTCATCGGAGGAGGTCATCGCCAGAGGCAAGCTGTTGCCGTTTCCTGTGGGCTATGCATCTGACCTCCACTCTTTTGGACTGAATCCGAGAGATGCAGCCAGAGCGATAAAATGCATACAAAATGCATTCTCGGGCGCCACATGAACTGAAACCGCACGCATTCTAAAAAGTCCACGCAACAGAATAGAGTGTTGACGTGTACTTTGCTGCGAGTCTCACATATTCATAATTATACCCGTAGCAAAAATATGGTAAAATGAATTAACACTCATACAAAAATAGCATTTCAATATCATGGTGGTCCAAATAGTAGTATTCAGAGACAGGAGTGGTCCAAAAAATGATATTTCCAGATAGTAGTAGTCCAAAAAATTCTATTCCAATATAGTAATGGTGGAAATAACAGTATTCCGAGATAGTGGCGCTCGAAAAATTAGTATTCCAAGACAATAGAGGTTCAAATATAATTTCAAAATAAGCAATGTGGACCCTACGGGACCTACGACTGTTGTGATGATCTGTTGTGGTTAATTGGTTACGGACCCGACCATGACTGGATTTTGTGGATGATATTGCTTAGTTTTGTGTGTTTTTTCTATTGAAAACAATATATATTTGAAAATACTAATAAAAAAAGAATGTTTGTGGTTAGGCTTGAGGCGGTTGCAGTGAAAGTGAAAAAATAAAGCTGTATATCACTTTTGTGAGACGGACCATTTTGGGGTAAAACGTGTAACTTTATTAGGAGCCTGCAGCACATACACTCACACATGTTAGCATCTTTTATTATTTCCCTTTCCTGCAGCGACTACTGTCTTATTATTAATGCAACAATACTGACACGCAGTGACCAGTGTAAAATACTGCATATCACCGCAACGTTGAATGCATCTGATGAATACCCCTTATAATTTGTATTTCAGTATATTGGACATTTTTATGCTTGAAAAAAGTTAGAAAAGAATGTGTAAAATTTGCTTATGTATGCATATTATCGGACTCATAATCGGCCGTGCTCAAGCATGGAACGGGAATGATTTTTTAATGAATATATTTGGGGAAAAAACGCAATAAATCCAAAGCGCAAAGTGGCGAGGGATTATTCCACTGTTCATGGATTACCATTCGTTAGTGATGAGTATGTATATGTTTTGTACGTTAAAATGTGTTTCATAAGGCTTTGACTGCAGAGAGAATAAATACAGATGTAAAACTTCCAGACCGCAGCTCGGGTTGTGCCTGTTAAATCAAATCCGGCTTTAAGTGATTGCACGATCTTACCAGCTCATTTATCTACGGTTATGCTTGTGTGCTCCTCTTTCTGTTTAGTCATGGCAGCTTGTTGCTTGTGTGCTGGTGGTGGATGAGGCTGATCTTCCTAATGCACCGTCCTCTGCAGAGGACATAAATTAGTCTGAGCTATAGAGCTGATCTACTCCTGCCAACCTCATCTGCAAAGTGAGCCCTGTGAGGCGGAAAGAGGAAGATGCAGTGTCAGGCTGCTCCTCCAGACACAAACGTGACATTGTTTGCAAAGTTCCTTGACTTTTTCTTCCGTAACCTTCTTATGAAATAAAGTGAACGTAAATGAAGCACATACAAAATAAACTAAAATGGGGCTTAAGAAGGAGCTGTGGGGTACACCGTAAATAAGCTTCCATAGTGAAGTTTACTGACCTTCTCTTCCTGCTATAACATGGTAATTAAATAATTTAGCACAAGAAGAATTAGTCATTACATACAAATATTGACAAGTACAGTAATCTCTCGCCAATTTGATCTTAAAATTTTGCCGCTTTTCTTTATTACGGTATTTAAAAAAAAATCTTGCCTTACTGCCTTTATTAGTCAAGAAATATGCATATTTAAGTCCATTTTTTTAATAAATTAGGCATTTTCAAGCTTAAAAATGGCACAAAAGAGGTAAAATGAAAACACAAGGCATTCAGAGGACACATTAAAAAATGTAGTATTCTGTGACACACAAGCACCAAACTTGATCACCGCAACAACAGGCTTTTATTTGCTCGTTGGAATTATCTCACCACAGGCACAATGATCATTAACTTTTTATGTTTTACATGGCATATTTCCTTTAATTATGTCTACTGTATTGGGTAACAGGAGTGTAACGGTGACCGTAGGGGTGTTATTTCATGTCTTTGGAGCTCTAATCATGGAACCAATAAATCACGAGAAACGGGGATTACCGTAGAGCAGCTCAGGGGCCATTTGCAGCCGGTGCCTGTTTTTTAGTGGCTCGAGGCACATTCTAAAAATAGAATTTAACAAGATTTTTTTTCAAATGAGAAAACAACATAATCAAAAACTCAAGACTGATAAGCAGTGATAACAGAAAAAATACATTTTATGAGCACAACATAATATTGTATTCAAAATATTTTGAGAGACAAACAACAATAAATAAAATTCTAATTTTCGAAAAATTTGCAGAAAATTATAATATTACGGGAATAAGGTCAAAATATTATGAGGATAAAGTCCTTATGTTAGGAGAAGAACATTTAAAAGAAGAAACAAGAAATACAACAGCAGAAATAGAAAAAAACAGCTGTAATTTTCTGGGAATAAAGTGAAAATATCAAGAGAAAAAAGTTGTATCCTAACGACAAAACAGGCAAATTTGTATTATTTGTGGAAAAATAATTGCATTTAGTAGAATATAGAAATAGAATATATATATAAGGAAAAAAAAGTTGTAATAATATGGGAACAAATTAAATTTAACAGTAATTTTTGGAAAATTGGGTTGGGAAAAAAGTTATAATATTATGGGAATATAATGAAAATGTTATGGGAATAATGCCATAATATTACGAGAAGAAAATGTACACGATTCTTTAAGAAGTTGAAATATTTGGAAACATGGGAATAAAAGAGCAAAAAAAAGAGCAAAAATGGGCACAAGAGCAAAGAGTGAAGTGAAGTGAGCGAGTGAGTTCATTTTTCACTGTGTCCCTCAGGAAAAAAGTCAGGACACCCCTGATGTAGAGAGCATGAGAGAAGGCCAATAGATGGTGTTCTTTAAAGAGGCCTCCACCAAAACGTTAGCAAGTGTGCAGGCCACCAGTAGTAGTCATGAAAAAGCAATAATAGCATTAATCATTTTGCAGAGCTTGTTTCAGTAATCTTTTTCCACCACCGCCGCTGCTGCTGCTGCTGCTGTAGACGCACTTAGGATAATGAATAGCTGCGAGGGCTTGGCGTTCTTTACTGCAGCCCAGCAAACATCCACAGGGATGCTTAGGCCCTTCAAATCAGCACGGTCAATCTTTTCGTGTTTAGTGGCTTCATGTTTACCTGGGCCGCGCATTACCGTATGGCTGCCAAAGTGAGATAAGTGTAAACATCACAGTAGAATACAAACATCCTCCACGTGCACTCCCTGAGACTCATCCCACCACTGCAACATGGTTGTGTTCATAAGGTTAGTATATGGCATCTCAGGAGTGCCAACATTAAAAGGAAATACATCAATAATGCTAAAATATACAAACTATATACAAAATATACAATATACAAACCTACACATTTGTATAGGTTTGTATTATTGACTCTCTTTATATTTCCACGTGCATTTTCTTTTAATTGTGGCACTCCTGTGATTCAATATTATTATGCATGGCAAACTTTCTTTTTATTATTGTTGTGGAGCCAATTAGACCACTAGGGAAAAATGTAACACTTCCATGTGGAATGGTAACGGTGCAGAGGCAGATAAGTTCTCATGATATTTATTTAAACAAATGATGTCTATTTTTCTTTTTTGCTGATTTTTATACTATTAAAATGTCCCCATGATACAGTTCCCATATATATTTGCTGTTTTTTCCTCATAATATTCTGATTTTTAGTTAAATTTTCTGTAATATTCTAAGTCTATGCAACTAAATTGGTATTTTTTATCCTCATAATTTTGCAAGCCTATTGGGCTAACACTGCAACTTTTTGGGGGACTTTTTTCGTTTAATATTTTGACTTTGTTTTTTCCTCCCCCATTTCTGCTATTATTTTTTTCCCAACTTTTCCTATTTAGTTTCATAGTTTTCACTTTACTCCCATAATATTTTGACCTTACTCTAGAATCACAATAACTTTTTCCACAGCTTAATTTTTCCAGAATGACAAGAACTGCACTTGGGACACTCCCAGATGTTTCCATGGCGACCGAACTCTGTGTGGAACATTTCTTTTTGAGCTGACGTCTTTCAGCACCTCCTCGCATCCTGCCCCTGTCGCAAATGCGCCCCCCCCCTTCCCATGACCTATTTCCTCCCTGCATACAGGTCAGGCAATGACACACCGTGTCGCTCCGAGGGTGTCGCCACACTCCTTCATCCTCGCTGACAGGGACGAAGGCACCAAACGCTCTCCATCTCACACAAACTAGCAGGTGCCATCTGAAAACACACATGAGCAGGCTGGTGCTTACGCACACCAACACATGAACGGGGTCATGTCACATTTTGGCACTCACTTGCACTTGGCTCACACACACACACACACACACTCGAGCTGAGCAAAGAGGCCAGATGGGATCCCAGCGTGGGCTGCTGGCCTTTCACGCACTCATGAGACTTGATTTCTCACCGTTTCTTCTCCTTCGCCAACCCCTTTCCTCCTAATGTACTCTTTTTTCTGACTCTTTCCTCGGTCGTCCCCGTCTTTTCATTTAGCAAGCAATGTGCAACAGGGTTAGGAAAAGCCCGATGCTGACTCATTTCCATGGGAGTCAAACCAGAAGCTTAGATCTTCAAGCCCTGGTGTTGTCTGTGCTGTAAATATTGATTTCAGGTTAAAGGCAATTAGAATAATGGAGCAAATAAGAAATGCAGCTCAGTCTGTTCCTGCATGGCTGTGCTGTGTGATTTAAAGTGATGCCGTCTCTGACGGAAATAAGCCCTTAATACATCTTGCAGAATGCGCACTGTAGGCCGACCATCAGCATCTAAGCAAGCAACATGCCCTGCCTATGCCCTGGAGGTGAACTTAAAACAGAGAACACATTAGAAGATGAAATTAGGGAATTGACTGCCTGGAAAACATCAAATATTTAATCAGAGGTGTTTTTTCATGGCATCAGGGATGTTGGAGGTTTCACGATACAGCCGTCCCTCGCCACTTTGCGCTCCAATTTCACGGCTTATAACATAAACTAATAAATCGTGCTGTTTTGGGGTTGAATGCAGTAGCATTTCACATCTTTTTAATCATTTAAATGGCTAAATGGACAAAATACAAATTGGGATTGCCAAAGTTAACTTGTTATGTTTCTTAAGTTCCTTTCCTTTCATTGTTATTTTCCTTTTTTCTGTGCACACGTCCCGTTTGGTTCTGCCGCGATGGTTCTCGCGACAAGACCAAAGTTATTTGTGATTTGAATTGTCACCTGCCAGGGAGACGCGAGCTGCGAGAAGCTACTGAAGCACCTCCTGTATTTTTGTAGTGTCACCTTGACACCTTGTGTCGCCTTGAAGAAAGACATCCTTTTAGCAGCCACTTCAGCTTAGGTTTCATTCACTCTTCGCAGGAAATCATGCCTGGTCACATGATATGCATGGTCACCGGCCACTCGGGTCCAGACTGCAGGACCAGATGGCTGGAAGGAGAGAGCATGTTCAAGCTGGTGAGATAAGCCAGACAGGATGTTTTTGAGCTAGTCTTTCATTTTTTACATTTTCTTCTCACCAAATGCCCAAGTTGTTTACTTAGTCATTAGTCAGTGAGCGATAGTGGTNCCCCGTCTTTTCATTTAGCAAGCAATGCGCAACAGGGCTAGGAAAAGCCCGATGCTGACTCATTTCCATGGGAGTCAAACCAGAAGCTTAGATCTTCAAGCCCTGGTGTTGTCTGTGCTGTAAATATTGATTTCAGGTTAAAGGCAATTAGAATAATGGAGCAAATAAGAAATGCAGCTCAGTCTGTTCCTGCATGGCTGTGCTGTGTGATTTAAAGTGATGCCGTCTCTGACGGAAATAAGCCCTTAATACATCTTGCAGAATGCGCACTGTAGGCCGACCATCAGCATCTAAGCAAGCAACATGCCCTGCCTATGCCCTGGAGGTGAACTTAAAACAGAGAACACATTAGAAGATGAAATTAGGGAATTGACTGCCTGGAAAACATCAAATATTTAATCAGAGGTGTTTTTTCATGGCATCAGGGATGTTGGAGGTTTCACGATACAGCCGTCCCTCGCCACTTTGCGCTCCAATTTCACGGCTTATAACATAAACTAATAAATCGTGCTGTTTTGGGGTTGAATGCAGTAGCATTTCACATCTTTTTAATCATTTAAATGGCTAAATGGACAAAATACAAATTGGGATTGCCAAAGTTAACTTGTTATGTTTCTTAAGTTCCTTTCCTTTCATTGTTATTTTCCTTTTTTCTGTGCACACGTCCCGTTTGGTTCTGCCGCGATGGTTCTCGCGACAAGACCAAAGTTATTTGTGATTTGAATTGTCACCTGCCAGGGAGACGCGAGCTGCGAGAAGCTACTGAAGCACCTCCTGTATTTTTGTAGTGTCACCTTGACACCTTGTGACGCCTTAAAGAAAGACATCCTTTTAGCAGCCACTTCAGCTTAGGTTTCATTCACTCTTTGCAGGAAATCATGCCTGGTCACATGATATGCATGGTCACCGGCCACTCGGGTCCAGACTGCAGGACCAGATGGCTGGAAGGAGAGAGCATGTTCAAGCTGGTGAGATAAGCCCGACAGGATGTTTTTGAGCTAGTCTTTCATTTTTTACATTTTCTTCTCACCAAATGCCCAAGTTGTTTACTTAGTCATTAGTCAGTGAGCGATAGTGGTTGTCCAAAATATAGCACTCCGACATAATGGTGGTCCAAAAATAGTATTCTGAGATACTGCTGGTCCAAATAATAGTATTCTGAGACAGTAGTGGTCCAAATAATGGTATTCCGTGATAGTGGTGGTCCAAAAAAATAGCATTCCAACATAATGGTGGTCCAAAAATAGTATTCCGAGATAATGGTGGTCCAAAAATAGTATTCTGAGATAATAGTGGTCCAAATAGTGGTATTCCGTGATAGTGGTGGTCCAAATAATAGCGTGCCAATATAGTGGTTGTCCAACAAATAGCATTCTGAGATAATAGTGTTCCAAATATTGGTATTTTGTGATAGTGGTGGTCCAAAAAAAATTATTCCGACATATTGGTGGTCCAAAAATAGTATTCTGAGATAATGGTGGTCCAAATAATAGTATTCCGTGGTATTGATGGTCCAAAAAAAAAATAGCATTCCAACATAATGGCGCTCCAAATAGTAGCATTCTGAGATAGAAGTGGTCCAAATAATGGTAATCCATGATAGTGGTGGTCCAAAAAAATAGCATTCCGACATAATGGTGTTTCAAAAATAATATTCTGATATAATGAATGAATGAATGAATAATGGTGGTCCAAATAATAGTATTATGAGACAGTAGTGGTCCAAATAATGGTATTCCGAGATAGTAGTGGTCCAAAAATAGTATTCTGAGATAATGGTGGTCCAAATAATACCATTCCGAGATTGTAGTGGTCCAAAAAAATAGCATTCCGAGATTGTAATGGGCCAACAAATAGCATCATAAGATAATGGTGGCCCAGAAAATAACATTCACAGGTGTTCCAAATAATAGTATTCCGAGATAGTAGTGGTCCATATAATAGTGTTTTGATACAAGAGTGGTTATTTTGACATAGTAGTGGTCCGAAAAATGAGTATTCCCAAATAGTAGTGATGCAAAAAATATATTCCTAAATAGTAATGGTCAAAATAGTTGCATTCCAAGATAGTAGTGGTCCGGAAAGTAGTATTCAAAGATAATCATGGCTCAAACAAAATAGTAAAAAAATATATTATTCCAAGACAATATTGGTGCTAATATAATTTCTAAAGAAGGGATCTGGACCCTCCAGGAGCGACGACTGTTTTGATGAGGCAGAGCTTTGCCTTTTATAAGAAGCAAACTGGAAGTTTGCGTAATAAGTAATTTAGACATTTTTCAGTAGTTTTGTCCTCATTCATTCTTAAGTGGACTTTACTCAGGCGTTTAGTGTTCTGTAAGCCGGGCAGACTGTTTTTATATTTTGGACATTATATTTGGACAGTAGTCATGCTGTTCTACGAACCGTACATGGCCCAAAAACGTGAATTTATGGCGGTAAGACATTGTGTGATGTGATCGTTAAAACGGCGGTATGGGCCAGAACCTTCATGCTCTGGTCCGCGGAGCTGTCAGCTGCGTGATTGCAATTTGGTGACCTGAAGTGGGAATGTGCAGAGATGTGTTAACCATCACTCAAAGACAGATAAAACGGATCCAAGTCAAAGTCAGTTATAAGGTCGCTACGACAGGATCAGCCTCTCAGTGGACTTTGTGCTGAGTTCACAGTGCCAATCGATCCAAATGGTCTCACCTGACCTCCGTCTGAGGGCCGTGCTTGTTGAATCCGAGTCTATACGCAATTACTTTCTCCTGTAAGAGCACCGTGACCTCGGTGAAAATATACAGTGCCGCAGGCCAAGGAGGAGTGGAGCTGAGACAGACTCATTCTGACAGCCTCCAGCAGAGAGTCCAGGCTTTATAACACAAATAACCCCCCGATGTGTGTCCAATTTTGAAAAGGATTTTGCAGGGAGTGGACATAAAAAGACCAACGCAGGGCTATGGTGCCAGCTTGAAGTGTGTTTTGATGGCGTTTGTCCTCTCATAATGTGCACGAGTGCTCCAGTTGTGTGTAATGCGCTTGGTATGGCAGTTATCTTTTCCTGCAGCAACATTGACATGCAATGATGCAAGCAACGGGAGGTCTCATGTTTTAGACTGCAGCGGAATCATATCCCGAGTAGCTTTTGAAAGCAACACTAAAAAAACCAAAAGGAAATTGATTATTCAACTACGGCAAGAAACGTTTGTGTTTATTGAACATTTTAATATTTTACGAATTTCATCTTATAGGAAGAATATGGAAGTGTATACATTTTTAGATTGCGTTTGGAATTTCACCTGGAAGTAGTTTTACATGGACTTGGGCGTGCAGGTAAACAAACGTAGAAGAAGAAGACTGATATGATTAAGAATACTTTCTTATCATGTTTTTTCACCCATATACATATATATATATGAATATATATATATCCTTTCATTTTTCACAATTTGGCTCTCAGTGGAAAAAGCTTGGACACCCTCGATATACACACAAACAGAACCTTATTATGATTATTTTTGCTCTACATTACGAAACGAATAATGAAAAAAGGTTTGTTTTGGTATTGTACTTTGTATTTGTGTTACTATTAGTTGATGCATAGTTTTTATCCTAACTTCCTTCTTCTCCCAAGGATACATGATTGATATTCGTGTAGTTGTTTGCCCAAAGGGGGAATAAAATAACTATAGCAACCTGTTGTTTTATGATCCTAATCATATTTGTCAGAACTTTTGGAGACTTTCAGCTCTCGGTATTTTGCATTATGTTGGAGCTGTGGGCCAGCAGTTTATTGCTTTATAAATTTTAATGCAAAACGAGTCTATGTATGTATATATTGTATATATATTTCTTTTGTGTGACAAGGCCACGCTGGAAATGAAACTCCCCAAAGCCCTGGGTTTATAGACGTGTGGTTTAAATACATTTCTTCAATCCTTTCAAACTCTTTCCTCGGGTTATCCGGCTCTCTCTTGGGCGTAGAGTTCACGCGCTGAATTTGAGACGGACAAGATAAGCCATAAAGGTCATTCCTTTGACACTTGTCCTCCAGGTGCTTCAAAAAGTACATCAAGCAGACTTGGCAGACAGCAAATATAGACTCGCTACAAAAGTGGTCTTTAAAAATCATGACTGGAAGACAGATGTGAGCTAGTGGGACCTCGGTTTTTGTAGGATTTGCAACTTACGACCAGAAATACCGCCCAGTTAGTGACTTTTTTTACAGTTGGGACACTATAGACAGACTTTAACGTCGTAGCAAAGTAGGAACGTAGCATCTGTTACGCTCAGATTTTAATGTAAAAGTCCCCATTTAACACGGGTTGCAGGGGAACCGGTTTAAGGGGAACACGTAACAGAGAGTGAACCGGGCCAGTGTGTGTATTGGTTGATTGGAGTGATCCATGAATGCATTTCTTTTGTTGTTTACAGTTTTTTCCATGTATAGGCAAGCTAATAGGCTGCAAAGATGAACATTTTCTGATAAAAAAATACTTTCAGAACACAGTTGCACTCACAGTTTAATAATAACATGGCAAGACGTGCACCATATTGTATGCTAACTGGAAAATGTACTCAAACCGAGGCAAAATTTTGTACAATAACAGAAAAACTTGCTAACTGAGCTGTATGTTCACTGAGGTTCCTTTGTGTATGTTTTTTTTGCATTGTTTTCTGTGTTTTGTGTTAACATTTTTGGGTGTCTGGAAAAAATGTTCCCCGTGCGTGAGTGGGTTTTCTCCGGGTACTCCGGTTTCCTCCCACATTCCAAAAACATGCATGTTAGGTTAATTGGTGACTCTAAATTGTCCATCAGTGTGAATGTGAGTGTGAGTGTTTGTTTGTCTATATGTGCCTTGCGATTGACTGGCGACCAGTCCAGGGTGTACCCCGCCTCTCGCCTAAAGTCTGCTGGGATAGGCTCCAGCATCCCCGTGACCCTAATGAGGATAAGCGGTATAGAAAATGAATGAATGAATGAATGGAAAAAATGTATTTGATTTGTATTATTATGTTATTATTATTATTATTATTATTATGTGATAACATTGATTTGGTTTTTTCGAAAATTGAGGTTCCCAAAATGGAAAAACAGAAAGAGAAATGTCATAATTTGACTAACCAATCTACTTTTAGGTTTATTTTGGTTTTTATTCTATTTTTTCCTAAAACTGTGAGACCGAGTGCGACCAAGTTTAACAGCGGAGGGCAAGCTCTGGGTAAAAGGTTTTCGGATGGTGTTGCGTTTTGTTCATTGTCCTCCAGACGATTGCTGATTACAGGCATTAAAGTAGGACATAATTCAGGTTAAGGATTTTTTTTTTTAATTGAAATTTCAACGGGTGCGCGTCAGAGCCAGGTGCCTTGCCAGAGGGCAGGAACCGAGTGGCTCCCCAAATTTCCTCCTCGGTGGAGTGAACATTTTGCTGCTCATTTTCCGACACAGCAGGGTGGCAGTTCCTGTCCAAGCACGCGATTAAACTCCCCCCTGAGCCGCCATTCCACATGGGCATGGGGAGAATTTTACATAAATCAGCATGCGGTGTATTAAAGAGATATATTATTTCCCAACAATGTGTTTGTTACAGCATGATGAGCAATGACGGGGTTTCTGCCTAGACACTAAACTAGTGTGATTATTAAGAAAGGCAATGTTTTCTTTCCGCAGTCCTATGAACAGGTGGAGGTTCGGGTAATCTGTATACTGACGGATTTGTTACCCTTGTTTATATTCTATTTAGCCATTTAGCAACCCCCTCACGCGTCTGTCTAAGTTATTTTTTACGTGGTGTTTGATATCTACAGTGAGCGACCTCCTCAAACTTGCATGTCATGTTTGTTTCCTCGTCAGAAGCCTTTGCTGCACTTGCAGGCCATAAGTGCATGTCCTGTAAACTCACTTTTATGAAAAAACATGAACACAAATGGCACAACGTCCTCAAAAAGTGACCCAAACTCCTGCCGATTCACAATCGCTGTCAAAATAGAACCAAACACTTTCACGCGTCATAAATTCATAATTCATTCGTTCAAACATTACACGATCAGAGATCGTTTTAGTCATGGTAGCCACCGTTGGAGATGATACAAGGATCTAAACAATAATACTTTGCACCACGCTGGTATCACTTGCACCAACCTAGAGAGGATATCGTGTATGACCTTACAAAAAATGTTCAATATCATACTGTAATCTAAGTATACCGCGGTGTTTGCACTCAAGCCATTGGTTATGTCAGCTAATGATGGCGATTTGGCAAAGTTTTGCTACTATCCTTTGGGGATACTGTACATACATACAATGCCAGCGATCATAACAACATGAACGCGTTTTGTTGGTCGCTTCGCTGAGACAGCCGTGATTGACGGCCAGCAACGCCAATCGTCTTCCTCGGCCCAAACAGTGACATAGATGTTGTCCAGCGCTTTGTTACCGATGCCAGTTCTAACCCATACCGATAATGTCCACCATTACGTTACCAGTGCTGATATTAAATGATACAAATATTGTCCAACGCCTAAGTACAGATGCTAATATCAGCTGATATCGTCCAACACGTTATTAGCAATGATGGTATCCACTGATACCGATATTGTCCTGCACACTGTTACCCATGCCAACATCAACTGATACTGATATTGTCCGACACTTCATTATATCAGCGAAATCCAGCATTCTCAAAACCGCAAATTTCTCTTGGAGATGATAAGGAGTATCTATCTGTAACTACAAAGCTAGCGTTGCACTGTGCAGTGATATCATCTCTTTAGTAAGACATATTTTGTGAAGTTTTATTAACTTTGTGACATAGATTGCAAGTCTAGCTGTCCACGGAACTTTTTTTTTTATCTCTTTGCCCCGCAGCTTGTCTCTCTGCAGAGAAGCAGGCTTCACAGCTAAAGCTTCTTTTGCCTCCAACAACGCCATCTGGACACCAATTATGAGTTGGAGAAGAGAGGTGGGTGGAGAGAAGAGGTGACCGCCGTCCCTCCCCAGTGTCGGCTATGCAACAGATACAGATTGCAGTGGGAGGGCCGTGTCCCATTTCCCCCCAAAAAACACTCGCAGAGGCGTGGAACACAACGGCTAGACAACGTGACGCAAACATAACAATCCTGTTTTTACTCATCCATTCAAATGTGATGCAGTCTTCATACCTACAGTAGATGTTGCCACACGTGTGCTGCCTGCAAATGAAACGCCTCTTTCAGGTCGCCTTTCTCCCCATTTGGACGTCGGAATTGCACCCCAACCCTTTTACCTAACCAGCTTCGTGGAAACCAAAAGCCTGACAAGCTGGTTTGCGGTACCGATATCGACTGATACCCATCTTGTGCATGACTTTGTTACCAGAGGCGGTATCAACCGAAAGCGGTATTGGCAAACACTTTGTTACGGATGACAATATCAATCGACATCGATATTTTGTTACCGATGGCAATACCCACTGACGATATCAACCGATATCGATATTGTCCAATACTTTGTTACCGATGCCGATGTCAACCGATACCTATTTTGTGTTACCGATGCCAATGGCAAAAGATACCAATGTTGGCAATGCGGATATCAGCCGATACCGATATTGTCAAACACTTTGTTACCGATGCCAAAATCAGACGATATCAATATTGTCCAGCACTATCTTACCGATGGCAACACCCAATGGTATGGACATTGTTACCGATCCCGATCTCAGCAGATACTTTTATTATCCATCATGTCGTTATCAATGCTGATATCAACAGATACCGATGTTACACAACACTTTGCTAACAATAAAGACATTGGCTGGAACTTTTTTACTGATACCGATATTATCCAGCACTTTCTTACAAATGCTGGTATCTACTGATATCACTGTTGTCCAGCACTTCCTACCCACCGATATGGTCGTTGTCCAATACTTTGCTACTGATGCTGGTATCCATCCATCCATTTTCTATACCCTTTAGCCTCATTAGGGTCGCGGGTATGCTGGAGCCTATCCCAGCTGACTTCGAGCGGGAGGCGGGTTGCACCCTCGACTGGTCGCCAATGCTGATATCAACAGATAATTTTATCCTCCAACACTTCAACATCAATGTCAATATAAACCGATACCGATATTGTCCAGCACTTTGTTACTAATGGCGACATAAACCGATACCGATATTGCCCACCACTTTGTTACCGATACCAATATTGTCCAGCATTATGCTCTTGGTGCCCATATGAAACGATACCGATATCGATATTGTCCAGCACTTCCTTACCGATGTCAATACCCACTGATATGGACGTTGTCCAATACTTTGTTACCGATGCTGATATCAACAGCTGGTTTTATCAATCGACACTTTGTTATTAATGCAAATATCAGCCGATACTATTATTGTCCAACGCTGTCACAACTCCGGATAGTGCCCGGCACTTTGTTACCGATATCAGTATTGTCTAGCACTTTGTTAAAGGCCCGGATAAGAAATGATACTGATAAATGATACTGAAACTTTTTTTTTAAACTGATGCTATTATCAACTGATATCGATATTGTCCAGCATTTCTTTACTGATGGCAATACAATTCTTTACCGATGCCGATATCAACACATGCTTATACATCATCCAACACGTCCTTATCCATGCCAGTATCAACCAAAACCGATATTTGATAGCTTTGTTATCAATATGGATATTGCCCCGCACCTTTTTTTTTACTGATACCAATGTTGTCAAGCACTTTGTTACAGATGCCAATATCAATCGATAGTGACATTGTCCAACACTTCAATACCAATACTCATATTGTCCAACGCTCTGTTACCGATGCTGATATCGTCTAGCATTTCCTTGCCAATGTCTTGGTCAATACTTTGTTTCTGATGCCGATGCCAATGTTGTCCAATACTTTGCTACCTAAAACAATATCATCCAATACTGATATTGTTCAGCAAGTCACTACCAGTGCCGATACCAAGCTACATCCATGTTGTCCAATACTTCCTTACCGATGCTGATATCAGCCAATACCGATTTTGGCACATAGTCAAAGTCCACTGTACCTTTGCTCAATGGGCACATCGGCCCATGCAATAAATATGCCACATAAACAAGGCAGTTCTAAATGATAACCACCTTCATAGAAATAAATAGAAACTCGACTCAATAACGGGGTCAGAATATGACATGTTGTCCAAGGTTGTCAGGTTTTGGTCTGTTACATGCTGTATTTGGACTATTCTGAGTTGGTTTTGCAATTACGGTGTGTGTTTGAATAGAGATACTTCATAGATGCACAGGGGAAGGGATGGTACGCTTGAAAGAATCCAATGGAGGATTCTTCCTTCAAATAAATTCAAGGCTAGAGCGTTGGTTTGCGCATTCTCTCGCCATGTGCTCCGGAGGTTCCTGCCTCATGATTGCACCATTCACTCTTGGACCATCTAGCCTGCAGCTGTCTTCACCCCACAATAGCTATGCAGACTACCCGCAAATGACCCAATCAGATAACCCGATTGCACCTGTCAGTCCAAATGGAGCGGATGAGCTGCCTGGGTGCTTATTACCCTTTGATTACACGTCTTGCTGTGATTGCCCATCACCATTTCAGATGCAGCTTTGAGCTACCATGTGTAGCAATCTCATACTGGGCCAAATGGGGAAGATGGCCCGTAGCAATGTGCAGCACTGATGGAAAGGTAGCATGGCAGCACATGCTACCAGTGGAGGAGCACATTGGCTGGATTCATTACCAAACGGAATGGGGGTAATTAGGAATGGTCGTGGGCAGATATGACGGTTTGGTTTCTTTAATACGGATTCGTCGTCATAATAAACCTGGTGTGGCTCAAACCCGTCCAGTGGATAGCATATTGATGATGTGGCACAGATACAACTACAGAATGGGCACCCAATAAGGATTGAGTTTATTATATAAATCCCGCCTGTGTGTCTTTTCTTCCTTTTCTATTAGGAAACAATAAAACCAACATTGCACTTCCAGCAGTGCCTAACTGAGGGGTAACGTGTTTGTTCTCGGTCTGGACGACCTCCAGCTTCGAAATATTCAATTGACAGATAATGGCATTTTGCAAATATCTTCAGCTGTCTGCCGGAGACCAAACTGACCTTTCCAATGAATACATCTTCTCCTCTGCTTGATAGATTTGTTTGTCGTGACGAATGCCAACCGCGGCACTTCCGCTGGCATTTTGATAGGCTGGGAGGTGTTGATCAAGAGCAGCTCGTCGTCCTATCCGGGGGATATTGCTGACGTGCACTCGAGGCAACCCAAACAGGATGAAAAACTGCTTTCCCACCTGCTCTCAGTGGTACTCATCTAATCCATAAAGCCCGTCTGTTGCTCAAACTTTACTATCACTCTGTCTGTGTGGAGTGGTGGGTGGCCCTGATGGATTTAGAGCTGGAGATCATATATCAACTTGTACACACAAACGGTATGATGGCTTGCAGTATTCATTTTACCAACAGCAACAATGTTGGAGGATTGCATCATAGTTTTGCAGGGTTGTAAAACAACATCGCATCACACTGGGTTGTGTTTCGGCCCCTTTTGTGCCATAAATGTGCCCTAAATAGCAGAACAACAAGAAAACCTCAGATCACAACCACAATAACAAACATGATTGGATAAAAAACACTCACCTAGGGTGAGAGCTGCAGCTTTAGGAAAATATGAGAAAAAAAAATATATATATATATATATATAATTTGATATTTCATTTATTCAATGTATTCTGTTTTCTATTATGTTCATGCAATTGGTGCTCGTTAATAGCAAAAATGCTTTATTTGTTGGCTTATTTGTCATGTTTTTATAGAAAAAATGTACTTTTAAAATACCTATTACAGATGTATTACTTAAAACCATCAAAATAATCTGACAATTGTACAAGAATATGTGACTTGTTGGCTGAGTTGACGTAATTATAATTATTGTATTTTTTATTATTATGTATAAATTGACATTAGTATTTTATTAACATTTTTATGAACCTATATAATCTAACATATATTATGAGTAATGTATTATTAATTAGTTATGTAATTATTCTATTTGATATTTTATTATTATAAACATTGTATTATACTGTAGTTAATTATAATATAAATAATGTAATGCCAGATTTATAATTATAAATCTAATGCATTCTAATGATATAATTATATAAAATTTATTTTATTTATAATTATTTTTAATCATATAATTTCAACTATAAAATTAATTAATTTAAATTGAACTAACATACCGTATCAGTTTAAACTGACCAAATTGGTCAAATATACAAAAAATTAGAAGTAAAAAAGAAGTCGATTTTTGCAGTGGACATCAACAAGAATGGCAGTATTGTAACATTAAGAGCATGTACCGTTTTAAACGCAAGGTGCGGGTGCCCATAATTAGAATTTGGGGTGCGAAAGAAAGGCAATGACACGCCGGCATTGTTTCCACACATGTATTATTCATAGTTGGTGTCAACAGTACAGAATGTCATGCATACGCACAAACACACACACGAGGGAGAGTGATGTTTGCCAACTGATTAATAATTCACCAGAGAGGGTCCGACGCTATCGCTACCCCTCGTCTTAAATGTCAATGTATGTGCAGTGGCGGAACCAGGGTGTGGATCTGACCTATTATTCAACACCAACATCACGTTGTGTGATATATGATCTCCTTTGTAATGTTGTAATACGCGTGATGTCATAGCGGGAATACGCTCCCCGATAGATCACTTCCTGTCCACCTGCATGTGCTGCAGAATGAGAGGTTGAGCGCTGCGGTGGGAGCGCCGCAGCTGAAAGATGAGCAATGCACTTATCAGCCACCTCTGTGCAATTATGATTGATTATCGCTCCCGCCAGCCATTCACGCAGCCCGTTCCTCTGTGCAGCCAAAGTGGTTCTTGGCTTTGAAGCCGTACCGTTGGGTGCCAGGGTGCACTTTGCGGATTATGGTTTTATTTTCAAGTGACTGGGGCAGCACGTCTTTGGCCAAGTTTTGACTTCAACTGGAAAGCGGGGTGCGTAAACATGACAGTGCACTGGTGGCAACCCGAGCAGTTAAGTGTGCCGAGCAGTATCTTTGCTGCCATTTTTGCACCTCATTGACGAACGCTGCTCTGTTTCGTCCGGTGGTCGTCTCCCAACCACGCAGTTGCGACTGAAATGACCTAGATTTGGAAGTACTTGGAGAAACTTGAAATTGCAATTATAGCGTTATGACTTTCGGATCAGTCGATAGTGTGTAGTGTAAAAATAGACTGTAAAGCAGGCTAACTGAGGCGTGCATGCGACAACCCACATTGACCCCGACTCACAAGACGAGCTGCTGGTTGGTCGGTCGATGCACAGTGTGTGTTTGCGCGTTGCAAAAGGTTGCATCATTTTTCTGTATGTTTACTTCCAAATCCTCCACTATGAGGATTAGCATGTCCACTTTTGTATTAAATCTCTTGCCGTGCATTTGGGACGTACTGTGTCAAATCTGTGCTTCTTAGGCAATTTAATGCGGATAACAAACTACATGTGGGATGGAGTCCTTGCCGAAGAAAAGGGTATGTTTTGTCGGAATACTACATCGAATCTGTCAAGGTTTGTTCAAATGCTGGACACACGACTGCCACTGTGGTAAAAAGCGTCACTTCGAGTCCAAGCCAAGGCGTTTGGAATAAATAGTATTCCCATTTTGACGCTCATATCGGCATCCCCGGCGATGAGCTGCATAGTCGCGTGATCAGACACACCCGTTAGCCAATGGAATCCATTGGCGTTTTACCGACCGGTTCTGATTCTCACAGTAATACCGGACAATGTGCGTACCTTTCCAAGAGAATGCTCGGAGACAAGTCTGTCGCTTGGTAGAGCGCAGCAGAACATCATAAAAGACATGGAGGGGGGGGGGCGTAATAATCCAGGGAATACCGTTCCAGCATGGACATATGGTCTGAGGAAGAACATGGTCCGGTTGAGCTTATTAGCTCGTTTATGGCATCCGTCGTGTCTTTTTGTCCCTTCACAAGTTTGACAAACAAACAGTTGGTGGCACTGAGTCAGCCCAAGAAGTCCGAGAGTTGGCCAACAGTGCCAACTGACCCAGTTCTCAATGTCGCTGCCGCCGGGCCGACTTTGAAAGAGCACAAGTTTAGTGTGGAAAAAACTGAAGTGTTCTGAGCGCAACACCATCAAACACCTTTAGGGAGTACCGCACCCGTGATCTCAGACCTCACAAATGCCACAACATTTCCCACAGACACACTCCAACCTCCTACAGAACTTCTTTCCGGTAAAGTGGAGGTGATCACATCGTCTAACTCATAAAAAGTAACGAAGTGAATATGCAGTCTGTGGGCAGGGATGGCAGCCATTAAGTTATTTTTACAACAGAATGACCCAATTCTGCTGTTTGTGTCCAAAGATTAAACAAACTCCTGACAGGGACGCCGCGGTTTGCGTTTAATGGAGCCTTTTGGGTCAAAAGGTCCAGGAAGGAAATGCATTTACTCCGGTGTCAGCGAGCCAGCAGCGTTCAGTGTTCTGTCGGGTTTGATGAAGGGATGTTCGCATATTAAACAGGCTGGGAATATTACTACAACATCTCCAATTTGACACAACGGGGATTGGGTGTAATCCTGCCAAATCTCCGCATATTAGCCCGGTTGGAATTTCAAAAGCAGCTTTAATTCATCTGAAGCCCGCACTCGTTTTCTGTCACATGCAAGCACGAGCACAGCGAAGGCAGTTAAACGCATCGCTGGCCTCCCGTCCGCTTTTTTCCCTTCCTTATTCCTCCAAGCGGAGACAGACGGGAGACTTCGTTTTCTCCCCGCCAGGAGCCTCAGGAGGTCTGACCGGGAGCAGATGCGGCAGTTATGAGACGGAGTCATGTTTGGAGAGGCTTTGACAATCTTTTGGCGAAGCTCCGCGCTGGTGGGTGGACCAGTTGGAACGGGCCAGAACCTTTCCAAAAGAGTATCCGGGATTATTGAGTGTGAGAGGAAATCATTAAGGAGAACGAGAGGAGGATGCGGAACAGAGAGGATGAGAAAAGGCGAGTCAACAGAAGAAAGAAAAGTAGAACATTAACTCCACTTTATTTAGTCACTCGTTAGTGCAATAAAGTCAAGTCTTTGCTTGGTCACATATAAATGCAAATGAGCGCTGTGATGTCTGTGAAGCCCACAGATGTTTCCTGGAATAAAACACACGAGGAGGCCTTTTCCTGGCATGCGTAGAGATGCCGTTTTGTCGGCTGGCTCGTAAAAAGAGCAGAACGATGCATACATTGTATTGTCAGACGGGTTTCGCTCTAAACTATAAGATGACACGTCTTTTAACACCAAACGTGGGGCCTAAGTATTTGGATTTCAATGTAATGTGTACATTATAGTAGGCTCAGGCAGACAGTTCAAGCAGCAGTCAGATCATTAGAAGGCATACCAGTACATACCTGGAAAACCCGAGTCTTCGTTGACCACCCGTGAGTCGGCGAAGCTCAAATCTTTGTCGAGCACCTGTGAGTCTGTGAAACCTGAGTCTTCCTTGAGCACCCGTGAGTCCGTAGAAACCAGGTCGTCCTTGTGCACCTGTGAGTCAGTGAAGCTTTCATTTTTTTGTTGAGTATCCGTGAATCAGTGAAACTCGAGCCTTTGTCGAGCACCCGTGAGTCAGTTTTCGTCAAGCCCCTGCAAATGAAACTTCAGTTTTCGATGAGCATCCCTGAGTCGGTGAAACTCGAGTCTTTGTCGAGCACCTGTGAATGAGTGACAATGAAGTCTTTGTTGAGCGCCGGCGAGTCAGTGAAGCGTGCATGATGTACACGCATACACCTTATTCTATATCTACTGTATAACGTGTGTTCCCAGCAAGCAAGGAACACACAACAATGCATAGCTTAATGTGTGTACCTCGTGTACGACTAAGCATTACTGTGTTTGTTTCCGATGTCCTATTGATTGTCACGGGGGTCACGTGCAACTACTAAAATGGTTCCAACGTATGGAGAATGGTGACGATTCGTTCTGGGGAGCGGTGTGTGTGCAAAGTGAAACCTTATCAATGAGATAATGTCTCACCGGATTTTACTGAGGTGCAAACACACACTTGATCCTTATCACTTGCTCTTAGTTCAAGTGGAAGGTCATCGATCTCGCTCATTAGAGCAAACCCTTCGTTATCCATCTATGCTATAGGAGGGGAGATTAGTTAGTGACGAATGGCGATATAGATTTAACGTGGTATAGTTCTTTAGCCGGGTAAAGGCTCATGTTTTCTACTCTGTGCTCACTATGAATGTTGCTTACTGGCTTCAAAATCAGTTGAAGTTCATGTACTTCAGGGTTGCTTGACTTAAAAAGAGCCCATTACTGCCCTCTAGTGGACATGCGGAGGATTGCAACCAACAATATTGAAACGGTAGAAAAAAAACGGTTTGTAATATTTTGTTGTGGTTTATAAACACATAGCATAGAAATAATAATGTGTCGTTTCACAATAGCAAAAAAGACTGCTAAAGTAGAGTTACTGTAAATGATGTAATATTTATGTTCGTTGTTTCTGTTTATTTTGATTAACACAATTTGGAGGTTCAGACGCTGAGGGGCGGGGGCGGGGATCAGCGCATGCGCAGTGGGTGTGAAGCGCGATTGAAAACGAGCAGCTATGCCGCGGGAGGCAGACGAACGTCTGGAGGCTGGGAACGACAGCCGAGCCACCGGAGGACGAACCCGGGGACGGCGGCACCGGGGGGCGGCTGGCAGACGTTAGCAGCAGACCTTCCCCTCAATTTGACACCGCACTGGGGGCTTTTGGACCGCCCGCACTCGCTTTCCGGGGCGACACCGACGCAACAATGTCGCCGCTTGCCGCCTAAGGATTTACGCCTCCCGCGTCTTTCTTTGTGAGTGAAACTCGGAACCCAGACGATAAGCGACCGCGGCGGCGCTCACTATGCTTTTGTTGGCGGTCCGCAGCAGGAGATGCCCGGACGGCTGCTGGATGGGGACGCTGTGCCTTCAGTTGTTGCTGTGGATCTCATGCGCCGCGAACGGAGAGGAGCGGCCGTTCAGCGTGGAGGTAAGAAGAACGTCAGCCGAGGTCGGCAAGCAAACAAACGACGCTGCCGTCGCTGCGAGAAACGCCCACAACGGCAACTTTTGCCTGCTGAACACGTGACTGGGTCACTGTCTTGGCCCAAACAGAGCATTCTCTTTGAGTTGGACCATCCTGTCCTCCACTTCTGAGCCCAACATTGTGCACACTTTCTGACCTTCGGAGATGATCTCTTTACACTAGAAATGGCACTTTTCCATCCATCCATTTCTATATCATTAGGGTCACGGGGATGCTGGAGCCTATCCCAGCAGACTTTGGGCGAGAGGCGGGGTACACCCTGGACTGGTCGATGGCACTTTTCCTTTAAAAAAAAAAAAAAAGAAAAGCACACATGAACGCCGGGCCCGAGCAAAGAAGTGCACACATCACAACAAAGCATAACATCAGTGCTTAGCAAGTGCTGTCATTTTCCATCAATGCTTAGCAAGTGCTGTCATTTTCCATTGGTGTTCGGGTGTGACCTCGGATCATCCCGAGGGGCAAAAACGCCACGTTGGAAGGCAAAGGTGCCTTTTGCACATCATCTGCACCGTGCGATTAATTTCTTAGTGGATTAATCTGAAGCTTGTTCCGATTAACGGAGTACATCATTCAGAACCCAGCAATGAATTTTGAATGCCCACCAAGTTGCCAATTTATGGATAATTAAGTTTTAACCACTTGGCTAATAAAGAGATTCACATTCGAAAGGCCAAAATACATTTTTTGAGTTTAAAGGAAATACCGAAATAGCTGTCGGCTAACTGAAAAATTGATTAATCTGTGATTAATTGTTGCAGCTCCGAATCATTCGTTAATACTAAAAGTTACATGTAAAAAAAAAAAAAAAAAGCCCAAAAGAGAAATAAATAACCTGTAATGCTGGTGGACACTGCCCAGCTGCACATCTGGTTTATTTGATGTACTGAGAAGGGCAACAGTGTTTTATGGCCTTAAATTGAGCATGCGTTGCACAATAGCGTGATCTGTTAGAAGTCGCTCCCCATGGGTGAAGGTGCTTCCAAACCGAGCTGTTAATCTCCTGCTCTCAGTGTCCAAAAAATAACACCGCATCCCCGTTTTGAAAAAGCATCGATGCTCTATTTATTTATTTCGCCAATGTTTCAGTATGACTGAATTACTGCTGTCCTCCGTGTGCTTTACGTTATCAGAGACGCGTCAGTCTTTTTACAAATCGGGCTTGGCTCCGTCCACGCGGGTTCCCATGGACTTCTGGCATGTCTGCTGAGGCTCATTGAAGGCGTGCATCAACATAGCCACATGATTTGCAAGTTTGGCATGCCGCTGTGCTCTCTGCTGAGAGGCAGACATTAGATTTGGTCCAGATGCTGCAGGTTATCCACTTAAACGCTTGCAATACATAAAGAAGAAGAAGTACACCCACCCCCCCACTCCCATCCCCCAAATCTACACTGCTTCCTCTCCGAGTCAGCGCTCAGTCGACACTAATTCTTCCAGACGGAGTTGCCGTATGTTTACCTTTTCTCTCCAAGATAGAAACAAGAACGTGAATAAGAGTGGCTTCTGTTTTTATCTGACCAATCCTGTCGGTCTTTTACGCACAATGCTATGATGTTGAGTTTTTGCAGAGGATTAGGGATTTGCATAGCGAATTAGACACACTTCATCCCCTTGCTAATAAGGTACTCGGTATCTTGGCGAAGGATACTTTGACCTTCACTTTGACAGAGGATCAAACCAGCGACCTTAAGGTGGATGGAGGATTCAACTCAAGCGGAATGTTTTTGGTTCGATCATCCGTCCTTTCAACCTGTAGGATTCTCTTTCAATCCTCCATCATCCCATGGACATGTTGAAGTATTCTTTGCCAAGATACTGAGCTCCCAGTATAATCGGAGGATGGAGCCAGCACCTTCAGGTTGATGGAGGAATGAACTTAAACTGAAGGTTGCTGGTTCCATTCTCCATACTCCGTTGACCATGTCGAAGTATTGTGCGCCAACATACCGAATCCCCAGATACATTGGTGAATTAAACCAGCGACTTTCAGTTTGATGGAGGAATGAACCTAATCTTAAGGTTGCTGGTTCCATTCTCTGTCCTCGCATTATCAAGTCAAAGTATTGTGTGCCAACATACTGAACCCCCAGTAGCATTGGCGAGTCTAACCAGCAATCTTCAGGTGGATGGAGGATTGAAACCAACCAGAATGTTGCTGGTTTGATCATCTGTCATTCCAACCTTAAGGTTGCTGGTTTGATCCTCCTTGTTTGCATGACCATGCCAAAGTATCCTGCTCCAAGATACTGAACCCCCAGTAACATTGGTAAATTACATTCTCCATCCTCCCGTGAGCCTGTCAAAGTATCGTGCGCCCAACATACTGAACCCCCAGTAACAGTGGCGAGCCTAACCAGCAATCTTCAGGTTGACGGAGGACTGAAACCAAGCAGAATGTTGCTGGTTCACTCCGCCGTCCGCCCAGCCGGAGAGTTGCTGGTTCTGTGCTCTGTCTTTCCAACCTGAAGGTGTGTGGTTCCATCTTCCATTGTCCTGTGACCACGTAGAAGATACTGAAGTCAAATCAGAGGAATGAACCAGCAACCTTCAGGTTGACAGAGGATTTAACCCACGCTGATGGTTGCTGGTTTGATACGGCGGATCAGTGACCAAAGCAAGTTCATTTAAACATGTTTTTGCTTTTCATGTTTTTTGCTCACTTTTTGTCGTCATCATCGTCATGGCCAATTTTGCAACTTAGACAATGTTGTCATTTAGCCGGCTCCTCAAACCACCACCACATATACATTGCAGGGAAACTGTGATCCAGTCAATTGGTTGAGTGTCACTGTTGATCAAGTTAAGTTAAATGGATTTCCCTAATAACAGTATTTTCTTTTGAAAAGGCCTGATATGGGTGTGATATCAGCGTGTTCTGTAGAGCGATACGATGCATTAAGGAGGCGTGCAGCTACCATAAGGCTGACTAATGATGCTGTGATGCTGCTTTGGAAAGATGCAGTATTCATGTTTGTCTTACAGTCTACAATATACCTCGGGTTATGGCAGGTATTAATGGCACAGAAAAAGCGGGTGCTTCTTCCACATAACAAGTACAAAGTGATGGCCTGGACTGAGCTGAACCTGTTCTGTAATTGCTGGTCACTTAGTAGCCTTTCTTTTGTGGACTTCCTGGATTTGATGTCATGCTACAGTTGCCTTTGTGCTCCTGCAATATTCCTCCTTTTTTGGTATTTCTACATCCCGTTGCTGCCTGATAAAATAGTAAAATAGTGATTAATACTTGCTACACATCTCTCCAGCAGTATAGATCTGCCTCTCTTTGCTCACCATTTTCTGAAAGCTGCTCGGCTTTTGTTCAGCCTTCCACAGTTGTCCCTGAAAAGGAAGTTATTACGTTTTCTTACACTCATCTCCTTGGGAGTTTTTACTGTGGTGCTTGACTACAAATATACTGAGACGGGAAAGATTAACAGTTGCGTGTAAGGCCAGATTTCTCAAGAAGGCACTATTAGGGATGGGCTTTTGAACATTTTTACGAACAACTGTGGAGAATTTAAATGCTTGTTGCAAAGGTTCGCTTCATCGAGATGTCAAGTAACTGCACGTCATGGGCAAAAATGCATAAAATGCACCATTTAGACATTCAAGTCATCCTTCAGACTGTCGTAAAGCAGCTTCGTGTGCGCTTGTTAACGCTTTTTATTGTTCACAGCACAATGACAATACTGTACAATACATGTGTGTGTGTGTGTCTTCTTGTAGACACCAGGCAGCTGCATTGTGAAGAAAAAGTGACAGGATAAGAAATAGAAAGTTGTTGGATCGTCTGAAACCAATTGTTTACATTTTTTGTTTGGGCTACTTCATCTTTTTAACCATGTTGCTTGGAATACCCTGAAAACATAACATCTAATGTCATTTATTGCGTCTTCTCTGCTCAGTGCCTGGTAAGCATCGCAACCGAGGGGCACCAGGTGCATCGTCTTGCTCCGTTTCACACTCCGTGTTTGGACCGCAACGCGCCTTCCCGCTAGAGACACAGCAAAGTTGCATGCTCAGGCAAAATGCGGCGTGCGGAGAAGAGTTGCTGTGGCGCACCGCCATCTGTTAACACGCCTCCTTCTCAGATGGATGAATGACTTTGATGGGAGGAAAGCATGCAGTCCTGAACCTGATGATTGATCGAGTTGATGGTTGATTATTTTTGTTTTAAAGTAATTAAAGGCCACATTTTGTACACGTCGACTGTGCTTTAGTTTTCGTTATTACCCTTTTTCGAAAATGTGTTAAAATACGAAAAGTATGAAAAATGTCATCCAATTGGAAGTCACGTAAATCCAATTTTGTCCGTTCCAGATACTCAGAAATATTAACAAAAAATACAGCTGAAGTGCTCTATTACCCTTGACTTGACTTGTCGCTACCATAAAGTGTTACAGTTTTGCCGCAGTTGATTTCTATGGCGCACTAAATGCTTCCGTCAATATTCCATTTTCTTCCGCTTATCCGGGTCGCGGAGGCAGCAGTCTCAGTAGTGAAGTCCAGACTTCCCGGTTACTGCGGCTTGTATCCGCAGTCTTGTTCTTTCGGTCATGACCCATAACTCATGACCATAGGTGAGGGTGGGAACGTAGATTGATCGGTAAACAGAGAGCTTTGCCTTCCGGCTCAGCTCTCTTTTCACTACGACTGTCCGACACAGCGACCGCGTTACTGCTGACGCTGCACCGATCCGTCTGTCGACCTCGCGCTCCAACCGTCCCTCACCCGTGAACAAGACCCCAAGATACTAGAACTCCTCCACCTGAGGCAAGACCTCACTCCCAACCCGGAGGGTACAGTCCACCCGTTTCCGAATGAGAACCATGGCCTCGGATTTGGAGGTGCTAAGTCTCATCCCAGAAGCTTCACACTCAGCTTCAAACTGCTCCAGGAAACGCTGAAGGTCACAGTCTGATGAGGCCATAAGGACCACATCATCGGCTAACAGCAGAGACAAGATCCTAAGGTCACCATGCTGGACTCCCTCAACGCCTTGACTGCGCCTAGAACTTCTGTCCATGAAGATTATGAATAGAATCGGTGACAAAGGGCAGTCTTGGCGGAGGCCAACGTTCACCGGAAACAAGCTAGACTTACTACTGGAAATGCGAACCAGGCTCCTGCTTCGATTGAACGAGGACCGAATGACACGTAGTAGCGGACCACCAATCCCGTACTACCAGAGCACCCCCCACAGGACACCACGAGGGACTCGATTGAATGCCTTTTCCAAGTCTACAAAGCACATGTAGACCGGTTGGGCAAACTCCCACATACCCTCCAGTACCCTTGCAAGAGTGTAGAGCTGGTACAGTGTTCCGCGACCGGGACGAAAAAAACAGGTTTGACTAACGGTATTACCCTTCTCTTCAGCATCCTGGAGTAGACTTTCCCAGGAAGGCTGAGGAGTGTGATCCCCTATAGTTGGAACACACCCTCCGGACACCCTTTTTAAAAATGGGGACCGCACCCCGGTCTGCCAGTCCAGAGTTACTGTTCCCGACTTCCATGCAATGTTGTAGAGGCGTGTCAACCAGCACAGTCCTCCAACATCCAGAGCCTTGAGAATATTGGGATGGGTGTGATATAAATACTTTTTGTAAGACCGTCTTTACCCACAGACTGCTATCAGTGTCCAATGCAAAGTACCCCAAGCTGTTGCCACTCTTTAGGGGACGTTAGTATTCCGGTTACAGGTCATGTTGCCAGTTGACTGGCTTACTGTCGCAGTGACATGCAAATATTGGCTATCAACTGTGTGCGTGTGTGGCTTTATTCCCTGCTTAAAGCTCTGCTGCAGTTCTTTCTATAAGCCTGAAGTGTTGTCAAATAGTGCTTATTTATTAAACGTGCTTCTTATGAAGATCAGGGCACTTGAATTGTTTGCTTTTGCCATTCATCACTCGGCAGTGATCCTTTTGCTTGGAATATTTCCAACATATCCAATTTTTGTGGCCTAGCGATACTATGTACCTAAATGGTTTTTCCCTTCCTATGACAAAAAATAGCTTGACATTTTTGTATATTTTGTATGGAGCCCCCAAAGAGACAAAATTGACCAGTTAAAAAGAAAGCGGTCTAAGTTTTGCGTTCCCTCGCAAAATTTGCCTTTTTTTTTTTTAAATTTATCCAAGGGCTCTGTAATTTTGGTTTTTAATGGTCTGACCATTTGCTATTAGTTATTTTTATTTATTGTTATTAATAATTTATTATTACTCTTATTTATATTATTATTCACTTTTAAACCTCATTTAAAAACAAAACCTGTTACTGACTTACAGGTTTTAAACACGTGGGCACATGCACAATACAAAAATTTTTTTTTTCTTGTATTGTGTGTAAATATATGCTGATTTTGAAGCTAATCTGCTCATCACTGTAAGTGTACTATCTCACTATATTGATAAATAGGGGCATTCCAAGGCATGACCAAGTCAGTTGTAGTTGTTTTTTCAGGTTTCTGATTGGCCAAAATGTGCACGACCTCTTGTTAATTTGTTTTTTTGCATGGACAGACGTTGTTTCAAAACGCTACGCATGCTGCTGCGGTGGGGGAAATGTGCATTTTGGAAAATAGCGTGCTCGTTTTGGCTTAAAAGAGCGGTTCTCAGCCAGTCTGTCAGTTACATACCTGCAACAACACCTGCATTGACCTAAATGATCACTCCGACACGCACACCAGCTTTTTCCCTTCCCAGAAGCTTTTTGTTGGCGTTAGTGTTTTTGTTGTGGAGATTATCTCTTTGACACACATGTTTTGGTCACAGTCTTCTGAGGAGGTACATTTTTAACGCTCCTGACACCCAAAACCCGAGCCGGTGGCATCAGGATGTCTCTCATGCGAGGTTGTCTATCACTATGCTTGTCGACGCGTGTACTTTACTTACATTTGCACTGAAACTATCAGCTGTAATAATTCACATGTGTAGTTCAGACTCTGAGCATACCCCAAAAGACTATCCTCTCAAAAGGTGGCATTGTGATCAGTATGAGGGATCAGACTGTGACATTTCTGGGTGACATTTTTCTGACATTTTGTCCTAATGGGGCCACCGAGGTATGCACGGCATGCATTAATCATTTGTGTATGCGTGTCGGTGAAGCAGCCACCGTGCGTCGCTTCACAAAGTTGCAGTTTTGTCGAAAGTCGGGTTGGCTCAGTGGAGTCTTATGCAGATTTCAGTGGGAGCGGAGCAGTTAGATTCAGTGTTGATGTGTGGGTTTGGGGTCACCGGTGTGGGCAGGAAGGCCGTGGTTTCCTTGACAACCTTGGCACACTCGCCAGTGGTTGCTGGTGTGATGAATAATTTAGAGTGGTCAAATCTGGCAGGCTTTGCTCGTGGGCCTTGGATTATGTTCCGATAGGTCACCTGCACTGAGGGCTCTGGCCGCACTTGTGCTCAGCAAATCTGCTGGAAGACGCAAACCAAGTAGACATGATGACAGCAAAGCGTGCACAATCTGCAATCGTTTTTTTTTTTACATTTTTCCAGACACAGCGCGTTCTGTCACCACCAGCAAGTGATCGAGGCGCCAGTAAAAATGGCTTTTATCGTCACTGGGCTTGCTCTCCAACCCCCTCCAAACCTTCTGCTAGCTCAGGGTGCTTTTTCCACCGAGGGTCACATGAACTTTGTCATTTTGATATTTTGTGATATACGCTAAGAAGTTATATATAGAAAAAAAGGGCACCCCAGCCCTGGTATTCTGTTGGGGAAAAAGCAAATTATTCGAATGAACTTTGGTCTTTGCTTTTTTTTGTCCATTTTCTGCTCTTTTTCTATTTCCACTTTGTCCTTGTAAAAGTTATTCTTGTAATTATGACTTTTGGCTTTATTCTTGTAACTGTAGAACTTTTTCTGTAACTTAATTTTCCAAAAATGACAACTCCCGCGCCTCTAATGAGTATAAGCGGCATAGAAAATGGATGGACGGCTGGATGAACAGCTTTTTTCAAATAATACCACTAATTAAAAATAATAGTAAAATAATATAGTTCAGTTTTATGCTACTAAAACAATGGTATTTTTCCATTTATCTTCTCTCTTTTCTTCATATGTTTTTTTGTGTTATATTTTATATACATTTTTTTATACAATTATATAGTTTGACTTTATTTATATATTTTTTTTCTCTTCATATTTTGACTTTACTTTTGTAAAATTACTGCTGATTTTCCCATGTTTGTTCTTGCTGTTTTTTGTTTTTTTTTTAAATTTAATTTTTGGAACGTGCCATTGGTTGTCCATAGGTATGAACAGGGCTCTCAAACCCTGCAGGTTTTCTTTCCAGCTGGTCACTACAGCAGGTGATTTTAATGAGCCCTGTGATTGACAGGCAACCAGTCCACGGTGGACCCCACCTTTTGCTCAGCTGGGGTAAGCTCCAGCACACCCTTGTGACCCTAGTGAGGATAAGTGGCATAGAAAATGGCTGGATGAATGGAATGTGCCATTGGGCCATTGATGACTAAGAGATAAAAAAAAAAAAAAAAAGCTGATTCAGATTTGAACATTTTAGAGCCGCTTTATTTCTGTCCTCTTCTCAGTGAAGTTGAGCTGTGGTGTCCTTAACTGGCTCATAAACAATTTATACACATCAGAGGCGCAGCCAAACATCCCCAGCTCGTCCCCGCGACCCGAGGGACCCGGCTCCTGTCAGCTGATCTGTCGGAAGTGCCTACATCAACAGGCGCCACGCGCACGTGTGTGTAGCCATGCCAACCGGGCTCCCTGACACACACCTCATCCATAATGGAGTAATTCCATCGCCTCACACGTTGGCCTTTTGATGGCACCCGGCGTCTAATTAGGCCACCTTCTGCTTGTCAGGTAGACGTCTGAGTTTGAGAGGGGTAGCGGGTTGGTCCGAGGACGGCAACGACGTGAGTTCACGTCAGCTCTCTTCCTTTGTGAGGCATCTGGAGGGGACACAGCATCTGTCACTAGCGTCTTTTGCCCTTCCTTTCAACTCAAGCGTTTATATTCCCTTGCTACTGAGATGACCCAAAGTGGTTTGAGTGATTTGCATGTCTTTGTAATGGACAGTAAGTGCCTAGATAATGACTGTGCTGTTTTCTCTAACTGTTCTTTTTAAAACCACAAGCTATTTTTTCTTCTTGTGTAACACTGGAGGAGGGGAAAAAACACTGTGTGGAAAATGCAGAGGAGTAAGGCGGGGGTGAACTCTTCTTAAATTCTGAATTCTGCTTTTCAGTGGAGTGAACTCAAGTGTGGAGAACCCAGAAATAGGCACTGATGCAATTCAGACCTTTTAGGCTTCAGCTGCCTCTGGTCTAGCTCTCTCTTACTGTAAGAGTGGAATTGGAATTCTTAACTTCTTTCAGGAAGCAATAACAGCAGAGAACTGGCATAGTTTGGCTTGTCTTGCAATGTATGGGCATGTGTGACTTTCTATTTCCAAAAATTAGATTTCAGGCAAGAAATGCACCTCAGCAAGGACCGGAAACAATGATGTGACAAAGTTGATTAGTCTTAATCAAAAAGGCTATCACTGCTATCAGGAGAACCAGAGTATAGAAGGGAGGAAGCCACCTGCTGTGGCCCAACAAGGTGCACTGTATTCGGGCACACGCTCCGAGCAGCCGGTGTGAGGGATTGGAGCTCCCTGGCAAATCTTCAACACCGTTTTAGGTGGCTGATGAGGTTTTTTTTGTGTTCTCCATCGTTTTTTCCACTCATTGCAGACCATTTGGCACAACTAACACGAAAATGTGAATGTTTGGTCACAAGTGAGCTCAGGTGATACTACAACAGGGCAATAACGTCACAGGCAGGAGAAAAGACACGCACTTGATTTGCTCACATGCACAGTATGGGGTTATGTTGCCTCATTAGTGTGTTTTTTTCTTTTTTAATTATGGGTTAGTGGCGCTATTGTTAATGTCATCGGATTTATTGGTATGACATGGTATGGAATTTTACTGGTCCAGCTCTACATTACTTTAACAATACATTACATAACTGCCTGTGTGTGTGGTTTTTATTGGAGTATTTTTTTCTTCAGAGACAGCGTCTATTATATTGAATTTTTCTTGGTTATGGTTTTTATTTTTATTTAATGCAATCTTTTCAGAGATTGAGAATCTATTTTATTGTATTCATTGAGGTTTCATTTATTAGGTTGTTGACATTCCAAGTACAGTGTTAAACACTCTTGAGCAATTCAAGTTTATTGCTTTGGATACGGTGTACTCTCGTTATTATGGCATATAATTAATGAAAAGATGATGTCAATAATATCGATTGTCAACAATAATTTGCAGGACAATTATCGCCCAGCAAAATGAGTTATGGTGGCAGGCAAAGTTTAGTTTCCGCTGGGTTTCGTGTATGGTTTTAATCTTAAGTAAAATTTTTAGGCCGTGCTGAAAGGATAAGAGCAACAGCAGCCATAAGGCTTTCATATAATATCTCATTAACAATTCATGGAGCTTTTCTCTCAACTCGTATCCAACACTCATTGATCCACACCAAGCGAGGATGGTAGTCCTGTTCACCACTTGTGAATGTCGGGCAGCCCCTTGAAGTCATTGCAATGCAGCACATACAGCAAACTTAGCATAGCATTCCCTCTCATTATTATTACACCAGCGTGGAGCTCTATGCTTACAATCTCTTGAAAGACCATTTGTGTAAGGAGGGCAGCGAGGAATTTGTGTTTTATTGAATGAAGGAGGCTGTCGGGCCTGCAGGGATCCTAGCATCGGCATGGAGAGCAGGGATCGATGAACGCACGGACAACGGGGGGAGAATTAGAGAAGGAAGTGAAAGAAATAAGGAGGGAGAAAGATGGTGATAAAGGTCGGAAGAAGCAGAGACCTTGGACCTGATTAAGCCAAACATCTCTGGAATTGACCCTTGATTATTAGCAGAGGAAGGCCTACCATTAAAACGCTGGCCGACAGCCAAACGCGCCAAAGGGAAGGGTTGGAATTAGAAACTCGCTATCATTTCGCCACAACTACATTCATTCTACCGCTGCTTGGAGAATGTATGCCCTTTGGTACTTTGCAAACTCGAATCACAAAGTTCTACGTGTTCCGAGGAGTTGCTATGTCTCAAAGCCACGTTCCCACCAAGCAGCGTGTGGAAAAAGTATCCCGCCACACCAAAAGCGAATACCTGTACACACTGCCGCCGTCCTGCCTCTGACGCTACCTACAAAGTTCCACCCCCACTCTGGATTGTTTTTTCCTGTGAATGCAGACTAATTTTGAATGGTTTACTGGTAGCCTGTCATTGGGAGTGTAGCTCAGCCCACTGTTGTTTTTCCATTGATTTCCGCTCAACGACCTCAACCACAATCACCCTGCGACTAACTGATGATCAGTCCAGGGTGTATATCTAGGTTTTGTTGAAAAATGGGAGGACAACAGCTTTATGATGTGTTTTCATTTGATGGGAAGTGCCAGGCTTTTTTTTTGGCCTTTATTTCAGTGGTCACAGAAGGCCAAAAGTGGCTGTCATTTTGAAAGAGGAGACTTCAGGGAAGAACAGATTACAGGACAAGAAAAGGGAAAGTATGTATTAGAGGAGTGACATTTGAAAGTGCTGGTGAAGTGGGAGTGCTGGAAACAATTATGGTCTTACAGCGTATCCTGCAAAAGGCACCATCGGGGGTTTACGCGGTAGAGATATCGGCTTTCTTACTGATATGCCGATACTGTCTAGGTCAGAATTGCGTTGGCCCCGGGGTGACTATTGTGGTATTTGACTTTTTTTTCCCGTTAATGTTACTTTGCCACATAATCGCTGCGTGTGACTTCAAATGAGGGAAGTATTGAAGGAAAATGCCCTACTTCCCCTGTGATTGGCTCGCATAACCCTCTCATAACCACTGCTTTACAGTCATTGTAAATTAGCTTGGAAACTTATAAAAACTTCCAGACTGTGGACGTGGTTAATGCAGTTATCACTCGCCGAGCATTCGTACGAGCAAATACTACGCAGAAACCAGGAAATACCCTATCAGAGTTCATTATCGGCAGAAAAACCGACACCGATGTGATCCGATGACATCCCTAGCTTTGGGGAAGTAACGGTTCTAGTGGTACATGATGATCCATTGATCCTTGGTAGGATTACTTCAAAGGCAAATACTAAAGAGTTAAAGCAAACTTTTTCCAATGAGGGTCACATAGTGGAAAAATACAAGGATGCAACTTTGCCACTTTGATATTTTGAAAAGTAACACATGTAGATATGCTAAGAAGTTGTGTATATTTCAAGAAAAAAGTGCATCTCAGCTGTGTCTTTCAAGGCAGGTGAAAAAGCAGACTGTTCTCAACTTTTGGCTTTTTCCCAAATATTTTACATTTTCTTTTTGTAATATTTTTACTTCATTCCCATAAAATTATAATTTTTTCCCCAACCTAGTTTTTGTTTTTTGCATAACATTAAGTGATTAATAACATTACATATATTTTTTATACAGTATTTCAACACTTAAAAATACTAAAATGAATTATTTGTTGAATTCTATACATTATTATTATTATTATTATTATATGTTTTTCATAATATTACAAGTTTATTCTAGTAAAATTACATCTTTCTTTCTCATCAGAATGCAACTTTAAAAAAGTTTAAAAGCACTATTTCAATTTTTTTTTTTGGCAACCTAATTTTCCAAAAATGACAACTTCACTATTTTGTCATAATATTACAACTTTCAAGAAAAAAAATTAAACTCTATGCTAGTGAAATACATTATTTTTCCCTCATAGTATTGCAAGTTTATTATTGTAAAATTGTAATTTTTTTCTTGTTAAAATATGACTTTTCTCTCTTAGTATTTTGACTATACGAAAATTACAGCTTTCTTTCAATTTTTTAGGATTTCACAATATTTTTCTACTTTCAACCTAAATTTTCTTCTCATAAATTATAACTTTATTCCCATAAAATTTAGACTTTCCGACCAGTCTAGGCTTGTAGCCTGAAATCAGCTGGAATAGGCTCCAGCATACCCCCATGACCCTAGTGAGGAAGCATAGAAGATGGATGGATGGATTTTTACTTTCTTCTTGTCACATTTCCTGCAACCAAATTTTCCACAAATGTCGACACTGTTGTTTTGTTTCTCACAATATTCCGACTTTAAAAAATATTTCAGCTTTATGCCACATACATAATGCTATTTCTCCCCCTAAAATTACGATGTAAAATTATGACTTTTTCTTGTTAGTTTTTGAATTGTAAAACTACTGCTAATGTTTTAAATTTTTGCTGCAGTTGTTTTATTTTTTTTGTACTTTTCTTGTTATATTTTTAGAACGTGTTGTGGGCCAATAAACAAACAGGCGTAGACTGCGAATGGCCCCCGAGCGGTACTTTGGACGCCCCTGCTGTAAGTGCTAAAAAGTGTTATTCATGATGACAAGGTTAACTGGGGTGTGCTTATAAGGTTGGATGAGGCGTCACCCGTGCACCTCCCCCACCCCGGTGCTCCATGAGAGCATAAAAAGTTGACCTAGTATTTTAAGCGTGCAAGCATGGCTGTCATTTTGCTTTGGCTACTGCAACACTTCCATTCCTGTTTTATATTCGCTACCCAAATGCCGTGTTTTGTAGTTGAGTGATGCTCATGTTCTCCTAAAGAGCTTTTCAGAGAGATGGCAACGTGACGGTTTATTGGGCGTCTGATTCCCAGTTGGTGTCAGCGTGTTTGTGTTTCCGCATCTGCACGCTTCGAGCGATACCATTTCTTGCTCCTTTTTATGGCTTTGTTTCCTGAAAAACAGACGTCGGCGGCTCTGTTTACCGTTTTGATGATGAGGAAAACAGAGCGTCTGGGATGAGGCAAATCCCTAAAGCTCTTCCGTGGGAAAGCCCAGCCGACCCCCTTCCTCCCGATTTGTCCCGAGATCTGAGCCGTGATTCCCTTTGGCAGGATTTTATAGGGGACACTGAGAGCTCTATTACAGCAAATCCTTTACCCGACAAGCCAAACGACACCATAAAAGATTGCATTGTGCTCTGTTGACATGCAAATACATGACTTTTTTTAATGTGGTATTTTATCTTGGCTGCCATATTGTAGTAATACTGTACATCACACATCAAAATGTATTATTATCTTCACTATTATTCACAGCAAATCCGAGTCACTAACACTGTAGCAGGTTCAGTTTGTGTGATTGACTGCCTCAAGTCAGCTGGGATAGGATCCAGCTCACCCCCAAACAGAAGAAGCGGTAATGCAAAATGAATGGCTGATGCGAGAGTTAGATTTGATTTTTTGAAGTCTATAACAGCATTGTGTGCAATTGCTGCCATGTTAAAGCAAGGCAAAGATAGTAAATCTGCTGATTCAAGGATTTTCCTTTTTGCTGTATAAGCACGATAACAATAATTTACTGTAACTCCCTGCATGCGAGTAAATAAGCCCGTTCCTCGCTATCCAGGCCTCTGGACTGGAAACCCCCAACCAGACGGTGATGTGTAACCCCTCTCTCTTGTGTTTCTTTGCTCGCAGGCATGGCTCCAAAGGTATGGCTACCTCCCCCCTGCAGACCCCAGAATGTCAGTGCTCCGTTCTGCCCGAGTCATGCAGTCTGCTATTGCTGCCATGCAGCGCCGCTACGGCCTCAATGTTACAGGGACTCTGGACAGCAGCACCATAGAGTGAGTTGGGCATGCTTATGAAATACCGCAAATAACAGATGAGGTGGAAGCATCCATTTCTGCAAAAACACAGGCACAAATGTCGACTATTTTAAATTTGCGCATATTAAATGGATGCATTGTATATGTATTTCAGGAATACCAGATATGATGCATTACTAATTAGCTGACTGACAATATCACTGTCCTGGTTAACAAGACTGCTGTCTAAAATACCACATTTTTCAATCTACACAGGTATCATATCATTATATTTGTCGTCAAGGTAGTTACGTAGGCAATTTGGGGCCCGCGGCTGTTCTTTTATTGGCCAACAGCACAGTCTAACAATCTAATTTAATAATTTAATTTAATAACACAACCGCAAAAACTGAAATGTAATTTTACAACAATAACATCAAACTACAGTATTATGAGGAAAAAATTGTAACCTGACAAGAAAAACTCCACACACAAACGTTCCTTCTCCTCGCGATGACAGCATTTCATTCTCACGATGCCAATTTCCGCGTAGATTCCGCGTTTAACAGTAAATCCCATTTTTATTGGCCGCTTCCGCGATTCCGTTGATGCGGAAATCGTAGGGCCTTAGGTATTGTGAGAAACAAACAGCTGATATTGGAAAACTGAAGTTGCAAAAGAAGTTCTAATGTCATGAGAATAAAGCGGGAAGAAAGTCATAATTATGAGAAGAACATTTACGAGGAGAAAGTTGGAAAAGCTAAAAAAACCCAGCCGTAGTTTTACATGGATAGTCACAATGCTAGAGGCATACTGAATACATACATGGCAATATTATGAGAAAACAAATTATTTTTAGTATCATACAATTGAGACATTTTTTCAAATTAGGAGACACAAACAAAACAATGAATAAATTTTAATTCTTTGTAATCAGGTCACAGGAATAAAGTCAAAATATAAAGAACAAAACTGTCCTATTTTAAGGAGAAAAAAGTTGTAATTCTACAAGAATTGTAAAAAAATAATAATGTCATTTTGGTAACGTAATGTTGAAATATTAAAGAAAAAAAGACGCTCTTTTTTAAATTTATTTGTAAATTATGAGAAACAACCAAAACATAAAGTTGTCCATTTTGGAAGATCCGTTTGCAGAAAAAGTTATGTCATGAGAATAAAGTCAAAATATAAAAAAAAATATTACAAGAAGTTGAGAAAAGCAGTAGAAAAAATTGCTGTAATTTTATGAGAATATTGAGGAAAAACGTTGGTTTCTAACGAGGAAAGAAACGTCACAAATTTATGAGGCAAAAACATGTAATATTATGAAGACGAATAATGTAATTTTACTGGAATAGTGTTTTATTATTAAAGAGGAAAAATACATTTTTAAAAACTTTGTACGTTATATTATCAAAAGAAAACAAAATAAAATTGTGATTTTTGGAACATGAGGTTGGTGGAAAAAGTAGTAAAGAATAAAGTTTAAAAAATTGTAGGAATAAAATGATGATAAAACATATTTTGAAAAACTATTACTTAGAAGAAAGTTTAAATGATTAAAAATGTAAAAAAAATCCCAGCAAAAAGCGCAAAGATGGAGGTTGATACGCGTAACAGGCTTTTTCATCTACAGCATATGACAAAGATTGATGATGAAATACTGTAAAAAAAATAAATATATATATATATAACTTCTTAGCATATCTAGAAGGAGTATAAGGGTTCATTTTACCAACCATTTAATTTGTGGTTGCTAGGACGATATTGGTTCATTTTGAACGTTACGATCCGCAATGATTCAGTAACTTTTTTTACCTTTGCTTTTTGTAAGAGAATCAGGTATACATTAAATCAGGGTACAAACAAGCAAACAACAATTCATGGCAAATGCATTCACGTGTTATTGGCATCAAGTGCATCCATCACTTCAGGTTGAATGAAGAATGAATGAACAGCTTGAATGATGAATTCTATCTGATAAAGCATGACTAACTTTAATTTGATACCTCATTCACGTCTCTAATTGAAGTATTGAAGAAGTTATTTTGCACCACCAGATTAGAATGAAGTTTCATGTGCAGATAGATATTAAAGTGAATGAATACCCTACATACTGGAACGTTTGCACAGATGCTCTTAAAGCTACGAGGAGGTAATTGATCAACACGCTTGTCATTGCAAGAAAAATGGCTCCCCAACATTCAACCAAAACACTAACATGCACAACCTTAACGCTCGCTATGTACCTTTTATCTTGTGCCGACGCTCCCTCCCATGAGTTTGAAAGGCTTCAAGTTGGACTTAACTTTGGATGTGGTCCAACAAACAGTATAAATCTCATACCCAAAAACTCTGTAAAACAGACATGCCGATAGCAATGTCCAATATATGTCAATATATTATATATATTGTATATGTTATTATATTCTATATATATATATATTAGAGCTGCAACGATTAATGGATTATTAATCGATTGTCCAAATAATCTACCACTATTTTGGTAATCGATTATTCGTTTCATTTAAAAATGTACAATTAATATCCTGATCTTAGCCATTGAAATGTAACTATTTTTAAATTTCCTTAGTCATCCATGAAAGCAGACATATTATCTTTGTGTTTCAGGCAAAACAAGATGCACGTTATCGACATTTTTGCCTCTTTTTGATATCTTGCAAAGCAAACCACTGCAGAGATCTGTGTGTAAAAGCATTCCCACGCAGATTAAATCTGTACTTTTGCTGTTTTACATTTCGGCACTCTCTCCATAAACTTTTACCATGCGTACACAAAAAACCTACTGGTGGAACAGTGAAACTGCACAACCGGCCCCCAAAATGTTTTTCTTTTTTTTTTTATTGGTGATGCACATGTGGCAGTCTGTGCCCCAGTACTGTGCATATATATGTGTATATTCTGTGTATTTTATAATATATAGAGTTAAAGAGGCCATTTACATGGAGACATCCATCCTTGACTCTTTGCAAGATGGATTTTTACCTGCTTGTAACCAAAACAGTGTTCAGTGACATTTGTCCCCGCCGACACTGAAATGCCATCCGTGCTGCGAATGGCAATGAGCTGAGTTTGGCCGCTGAACTGTGACGCGGTAATGTGTCGGCCAGCCGAGAGAGAGCTCGCCGTCCAGCCCGTGCGCTGAAAGCGGGTGAAATGTGATGAGCTAACGCTGTGCCTGTTTTTCTATTTCTTCCACTGCTTCTCTTCATGCAGCAATAACACACTAAGGTGAGGCGCCCTTTCACTGGAATATGACTATCTGTTTCAATAATGCATACGTGTCTAGTGTGGAAACCATGAGGGATGCGCATGTCATGTTTGGTTTTTTCTGTTGTGGATTCATGCATTCTCTGATTTTTGTCTTGGTGTGCTCATCCTTTCTACACATGAAGGTGCTTGGTATTGAGAATGGGCTACAACCTTTTAGTGGATTAACTGAGCCAAGCAAAGTGCACTACTTTACTACTTTCAGTGTGCACTACAGTCAAACTTTGGTTTTTCTACGGCAAAAAATGCATCATGAAGTGGGGAAAAAACTTATAAGTTGCACTGGACTTGTATTTGATAAAATTAATTTGCTTTATTATTATGTATACCATTAATTAACCATATAATTATTTTAATAATGTAAAATAAAGTAAGAAATAATTTTAATAAATGATTAATAATATTTTAAAGGCTCCAGCATATCTACGACTCTAATGAGGATAAGCGGTATAGAAAATGAATGAATGAGAAATACTAAAAAATATTACTTAAAACACACAAACTATTTAATTCTAGTTAATAAAATTGTTTTTTTGTATTTCATTATTTTGTGTGTTTATTTTTATTTATTTTTTTGAATTATTTAGATTTATTTAAAAACTCTTACAAAGAAGCTATACAGATCACTAGGTGTCAGTAATGTAATGTTTGGGGAGACACACAAGCTCCAGAACTATTACAAGTTTGACACACAAAAACACTGTGTGTGTCAAACTTTTACGTCTTTTATATCTGTCTTATTTTCTCTTATGTCTATTATTTGAGGTAATAGGAGTGTAAAGTTGACTATTGGGGGGTTATTTCATGTCTAGGAGGCTCTAATAATGAAAAAAATAGCTTATAACAATCGCTCTGACAACAGTTACCAATAATCTCGAGTTACAGGACCAACTCAACTATGAAAAAATTTGACTTATAGTCTGGAAAATATGGTCATTGGATTTACATTATTTGCTAAAGAATACATTTGTACGTTTTGGTTTTTGTCTACCCCTTTGGATCGAATTCATACCAAAAACTGAGGTGCCGATGTAATTTTCTGCCAAAATGATCAGCATTATTCAACACTGGCATGGAAACAGGAGTCCAGAACAGCACGTCTTTAAAAATATAATAATATTGCAAAACATGCGATTAGTTGGTTGTCAGTTTTCTCCATATGAGTGTTCATCCCTGCACAACACCGTGATCGCTTTCATGACTGACTCTTCCCCGCAGGTGGATGAAGAAGCCCAGGTGTGGCGTTCCTGACCAGATGGCGGGTGTGACCAAATTCAGCGTCAGGAAACGGCGGTACGCCCTCACGGGACAAAAGTGGCAACACAAACATATCACTTACAGGTGAGTGCCTCAGAAAGCTTGCTTGATTACCAAAAACAAAAATAAATATGTGTCTATATACAGTATATGTGTGTATAGGGCCGCAAGGTGTTTGAGTGGGTAGCATGTTGGCCTCACATATATCTATATCTATATATATGTATGTATGTGTATATGTATGTATGTGTATATGTATGTATGTGCATATGTATGTATGTGCATATATATGTGTATATATATATATGTATGTATATATATATGTATATATGTATGTGTATATATGTATATATATGTATGTATATATATATGTATATATGTATGTGTATATATGTGTATATATGTATGTATATATATATGTATATATGTATGTGTATATATGTGTATATATATATATATATGTATATGTATGTATGTATGTGTATATATATGTATATCTCGTAGGGATAGTAAAAGTAAAGCCATCTTTTACATTTGTTGTGGCGCTCCTAGCCTTAGCACCAAAGAGCATCTAACGGTAAGAGATAATAAGTGAACTTCTAGAAAACAGCAGGGTCATTGAAAGTTCAGTCTTGCGCTAAGCCAAGATTTAGTTTGAGGTTACTAGACCACAATTTGTCAAATCTCTCCTAGCTGTAATGTGGCTTACTCGCTGGCTTTGTCTTTTACGGGACAATCCCTAATAGTTAGACTTGTTTTTTATATTTTTTGCTTTGAGGATAAATGCGTGGGGACTATTGGACTAGACATGCGGCTGTGTTTCACTCAAGGGCTTCTTGCTTTTTGCATCTCAAGTTATTGCACCAGGGATTTCAGTCGCTGATATCACAAGACCTTGCTTTCATTAGCGATGGCGCAGATGTGTGGCTGTCAGCAAGGGTATCAAATCCTGCCAATGGCGGCGTGTACAGTACCGTACAGCATGTACGTGATCTCATCTCATCTGCATAACACCAAGACACAAAGATGGGACACTTCTTTGCAAACCAGTCACTGTTCCATGTGTCTTGTGGAGTGCTTCTCATATAAGCGAGGCAGGAAAGACTTTCAGTGTTACTGCAGACCTGCCAACGTGTACAGATTTACCCTATTCAACATGCAGTTTGACTTTTGAATACACTTGTATGCTTCACTGCTCTTCATTTAGAGCTCAGCCTGTACAGTACACATACTGTAAAGAAATACATATTTTCATTTTCTCAATAGTACTTGAAATTGGGGGCTGTGAAAACATTTCTGTCCCATGTGGGAGGAGGAGGGGGGTGGGGGGGGGACTGCAAGACAGTAAATAACTGAGAACCACTGGTCTGATGTCACCCATTTATTTACAGAACAAGGGTGTTGAGAGTGCGGCCGAACGGCCATTTGCTGACTGTTTTTTTAATTGGTCCATGTCACATTCTAAAAATATAATTTAAACAAAATCCAACCAGGAAAAACAGCACAAATGGAAGAATCGGTAATAATTGTACAAGAATAAAGTCAAAATATTTTAAAAGAAACATTCTTATGAGAATAAATTCACAATGTTAGGAGAAAAAAATAATAGTGGAAATATTAAAACATTTTAATATTATGAGAAACAAAGAAAACAAAGTTGTAATTTTTATAAAATTAGGTTGAAAATTAAAAAAACAACAGCAGGTATTGATAAAACAGCTGGACGTGTACAAGAAAAAAGTCAAAATATTAAGAGAAAATAGATTTTACGAGAATAAACTAGCATGAAGTTGAAATATTCAAAGAAAAGGTTTTTGTTTTTTTTAAAAGTTGTGATATTATGAGAAGGAAAACAAAATTAAAGTTGTGATTTTTGGAAAATTAGGTTGAGGAAAAAGTTATAATAATAGGATAGGATAAAATGGGAGTAAAGTCATAATTATGAAAAGAGAAAATAGAAAAAGAATTAGTCGCTGGAAAGCGTTTGACTGTTGTGACTGGTACGCCAGCGGAAGAGTACCAAAGCAAAGAAATGGTAAAGTTTGGTACGTTCACAAGAAAAACATAATAGTGTACGGACGGAACCCCATTAAATTTCAACATTAGTCTTTGTGTGTCATGCATATTTGCCAATACTTGCAGTGTAGTATGGAGATCATTTTAAAGCAAAAAAACACAACACTAACATATTGAATCGAAGGCCATCGTGTAGCACAGATTTGATTTATCATCTTTCATCAGCTAAAGTGGATTTAACATTCTGTTTGATCAATAGAACAGACATGTTATCAATGTGAGTAGGCAAAAAATGCAGACACGTTCCCGCAACTGCATCTTAGAAGTCCTTCCAGTTGTGCCAATCTGCCACGCTGCATGTTGTCACACTCATGTCAGATCCCCCCCCCCCCCCCCAATTCCCTTAAAATATCCATCTTTCCCCTTCCATCTTGTTAAATAATCATCACAAAACAAAGCTGCCATTTGGAAAGGCATAATTAATGCATGGGCAGCCAGTGTGTGCTGGTTTCCGCATAGCCGCATAAAATCGGTGCTGTTGGGAGGCCCTAATTAGCTTTGGCATCCCTACTGTTTTTCCCTGCATGCATGTACTAGTGTAGCGTAGCACTTGCATCCACAGTAATTATCACCTCGCAACATGGAGTTAAATCATTGATATGGCCTTAGAGGAGCTTTGAATTCCTTCATTCACTTTGCTGCTGCTCCTCGTGTGAGTGTTTTGCACTTTGATCAATGTTTGCCCTTCACATATGATGTGCATACGCTTATGGAATCTCCTGAAACAACTTCTTAAAGGGAATGTGCACTTTTTGGGGTATTTTGCCCGTCATTCACAATCTTTTAGTGATAAACAAACGCACACTCATATTTCTCTTTTCTGTGCATTGTAAAGATATAAAAACAGATTAAAAAATAGGCAGCTAAGAATGCATGCAACGGGGACGCCAATAAAGCCTTCTGAAAAAAGCGCCAACAAGGCTCCGTTTACATCATGTGACCTGCATATTAACCAAGCCGCAGCCACATTGTTTTTATTATTCTTTTTAACATTGTTACACCAAATAACTGATTTACCTGCGTAGTGACACCTTGCCGGCAGGCTAACAACTAGCTTCACCGCACACTCGCTCACAATGCCTCAGGCCACTAGTGAAAGGTAACGCTACATATTGGAGCTGCTATGTTTAGTTTTTGACGCTAGGTGTAGCCTTCCTTTCTATGTTGCTATGTGAAATCAATGCACCCTGGAAGGAAGAAATGAGCAAAATAATGTAAGTATTCCATGTTATCATAAATGTGCCTGTTTACTACATGCTCATAGCATAGATAGAAAACCATAAAACCTTGTTGCAGCTTTTTGGACATGTTTTAAAAGTGGCCTTTCTTGGGGGGAACATGTTACTTGCATTCCTTACTTGCTTCTTTTGACCTGTTTTTATATCTTTAGAATGCACGGAAAAGAGAGATGTGTGAAAGTCTACAAGATATAAAAACAGAATGAGTTCTTTCTTATTTATAAAATTATGCCACTAAGTTTATTCTAGTAAAGTAACAACTTTATTCTTGTCAGAGAACAACTCTCTCTTTATTCTCACAAATTAGTTTTTCTCACTTTAAAAAAAAATAGTTCCAATTTAGATTCTTCTCGTAATTCTGACTTTATTCCCATAATATTTTGGCAGCCCAATATTCCAAAAATTACAACTTTGTTTCTTATATTCCAACATAAAAATTTTCTTTAAAATTTCAAAATTTTTCGATTTTTGTTGTTGTTGTCCTTTCGTTAAATTGTATTTTTAGAATGTGCCAGTAAAAAGAACTAAACAATAAACAGCCGCACTTTGGACTAAATGAACCGCAGCTTCCCAGTGCCGGCAGGACTCGTGCACTCAGTGATGAAACGGTAAACTGGAGCTTATTGAAGCTCCAATAGAAACAGTCACGACTGAACGCCTTAAATAGTTTGAACGACACAACAGTGTCTGCTTTGAAGTTGAGATGCAGTTTGTACATCCACGTTTCTGCTTGCCTATGATTTTTTGTATAGCTCTGCGTTATTACGTTTTTTCCTGTCCTTCTCATTTAACAAGGTTTACAAACACTCAATGCTGGCCTCGTCACAATTTTTAAGTGGCCGTGTAATGCCAAAAGTGATGTTTGCAGCAAGCTTTGCAGATTTCACAGCCCACAATGTTTCATGTTTTACCGCCCATATAATCGCTGCCTACACTACTACTTGTAAAAACGTCCAGTAATGCGCACGACTTAGCTACATCAGAAGACACACATACTGTAGTTGCTTGATGCAGATGTTCTCCTATGCTGCAACAAAGCCAACATTTAAGACCGCTAGATATTTTCAGAGCAAATAAATCCAAGAGAAGTTTCCCTGCCGTGACCAACCAGACTTGGGCTTTCAGCAGGCACTGGGCTGTTGATAATCCTTAATTAGAAAGTAGAATTCCGAGAAGTTGTCCAATCCTCTCCGCACCTGCAATGTATCAGAACCTCCAGGGATGGACTCAACTGCCCTCACTCACAAATGGCTCCATTTAGTTCTGTTTGAGCAACCCACAGTGAGCATGGAAATGGCAGAATGCAGGGTGAGCTTATTTTGAGATGTTCCTGGGAACTTTTGATTACCCCTGTGTGGGTGCTTTGTGTACTGAAATCATTTAATCCCAATAAGATGCCGGAGACCAGGTCACCCAACATCCATGCTTGCTCTTGTAGGTGGTGGGTTTCTTCTGCATGATTGAGAAACCCTACAAGGGCCATATATCACTGAAACCTAAAAATCTCCAAAAAATCTCAGGGCACTGAATTGATTGCAAGTGGACAGGTGGAAGATCTTCTAAAACAGGGGTCTCAAACTCAACTTGCCTTGGGGCTGCTGCAGGCAGTGTCTGGCTGAGGCTGGGCCGCAGCTTCGGCGCAAATGTCTTGTGCGCAATTTAAATTAAAAACTTTTTTAAAAATCCAATCTTGTCAAATGTCTTTTATTTTTTAACACAAAATAGGATAAACAAGGACACTGGTGTAAATAATTTGCGTGCAAAACTACTACTAATATTCTCAAAATGATCAACTTTTCACCCATTAAAAAATGTTTCTCTGCTCGCATCAAGCCCGGTCGATGTCACGCCCCTGAGAGCCATATACCCCACTGTGATTGGATGGTTCGCCAGCTCGGCACACAAGACTGTAAAATGTGCCGTTCATATAAAACTGAAGGGCAGCACTAACATTAAACTTGACCCCTGTTTAAAATAACCTTAGATCTACATCTAGGATCTACTGTTCTTAAAATCTCAGGACATTGAATCGATCGCAACTGGACTGTTCTGGTTGTCTTAGAAGATCTTAAAACAACCTCGGAAGATCTACTGTTTTTTTAATCTCAGGGCCTTGAATCAATTGCAACTGGACTGTTCTGGTTGTCGTAGAAGATCTTCTAAGACAAGACAAGACAGGTGAGAAGATCATCTAAGACAATATTAGAAGATCTTTTCAGGCAACTTGAACAGTCCAGTCGTGACTGATTCAATGAATTGATTCCAACTGTTTAGGTAGTCTTGGAAGATCCTCCGAACTGTTCAAGGTGGAAGAACTTTTAAGACAACCCAAATAGTCCAGCTGCAATTGATTTAAATACCCTGCCAATTCACAGGCGTAGGTCACCGGGCTACCCTAAATCCAAATTGGTAAATTGGCAACCGAACTCTGAATCATAGAAAAGTCTGGGGCTTTCAAATCCAAGGTTGGACTGTGTCTGTAATGCAATGACTGATGATTTGTGAATCCTCACCCTAATGTTTCTTTGTGTCTGTGTGTGTGTGTGGTATGTGGACAGCATAAAGAACGTGACACCCAAAGTCGGTGCCGAGGAGACCCACGATGCCATCAGGCGAGCCTTTGACGTTTGGCAAAATGTGACCCCGCTGCGCTTCGAGGCCGTGCCCTACAGCGAACTGGAGCGGACCAAGAAAGACGTGGACATCACGATCATCTTTGCCTCTGGTTTCCACGGTGACAGCTCGCCGTTCGACGGTGAAGGTGGATTCCTGGCCCACGCCTACTTCCCTGGGCCGGGCATCGGAGGAGACACACACTTTGACTCGGATGAGCCGTGGACACTGGGGAACCCCAACCATGACGGTAAGCATTGATAACGGCTCCGGTTTTGTTTGACTCGTGCGTTTTTGGGAATGAGCCAAGTAAGCTCCTGACCGTGCAGGCTTCAGTGCTTCGATGAAAGCTAGAATGGATGTTTGCAGCACTGGGTTCTTCACAGAATCCAAAGGGACAACCCGTCCTCGTGGTCCACAGAGACGACTCACCAGTCATAACAATGACACACATTACTGAGCAAGAAACGCTGCAGAAAGACCAAGACAAATGAGATTTAAAAGACGAGCGGAACACAGAGAAACAGAGGGGGAAAATGGCAGTGTAAAAGAATGGCAGCGTATCTCTAGACAAATATTGGAGACGCCAGAGCTCACGGGAGAGATGGGCGCTAAGGGAAGCAGTATTGCAAGAAGTAAAGAAAATATTTGAAGAGGAAATGGGCGAGAGTACAGGAGATGAGTGGGAGCTGTCGAGCACAATGCCATTGAAGGAGAAGCCAGGAAGTTGCTGGCGAAAACAGAATCCTGAGCAGAAGAGGACTGATTTTTACAGGCTTCGGTAACACTTATATTTAAGGAGTTTGATGGATGTGGCTCAAACTCCATCCCTCATGTTGTGTAACAATGATAGGGTAGTGATAATGAGAATCTTGTTTGGCTTTGTGGTCCACTACAAAGAACAGAAGCGTTCATGTAAACACATAAGTGTGGCTTCCTTGGGGGGAAGGGAGGCATTGAAGGCGCTCTGAAGGCTGTGATTCACATGCAGATACTCCGTCTACTACAGTACAATATCGTTCCAGTCCTTCTGCGCCCCGCACTCGTTTAAATCCATCCCATAATGCGTGCTGATTTATTACACACTTTGCTTCTGGCTTCCTTCCCAAGAACAAACACGCACGCTGGCTACTCTTGAGGTTCTTGCCATGGTAGGGGGTGGGGCTGCCCGTATTTAGTGCTTTTGTCCGAGCATCATTCAACGTTTTCATGCTTCTCAGGGCCAGAAATGCAGTGGAAACAGAGTACTTTGTATTGTTGTCATGTGTTTCCGTGGCAGCAAAGCAACGTGTGGATTTTTGGCCCGAGTTATAACCCTGCCAGGATAACAAATGGGCAGCATTACCCGTGCAGCAACTATTCATTTGCACTGACATTGATAACAAAATGACCAACCCATACCACAACATATTATGCTGGCCTGGCTCGGGGGAATGTCTGTAAACGACATTTGTGGCACCTGCTGTTGGTTGTGCTTAAAATGCTATAGAGGACACGCTTGCATACTTGTCATCCTGATATTCTCATAGTTTTACAACCATGAGACTAATGGTTAATGATTTGTGGCCGATTAGTCACTGCGTTTCACTTGTGCCCCTGCAAAGATGTTTTGGCGGCCATGTTTTTCGAGTACTCTTCCTCAAATTTTGCTGCCGCTGCTACTTTCATTGCGACACCGTGAGCGAGTCAAAATGCTGTGCGCATACAATTGGCTTTGCCGAGCCGCGCTATTCTTTTCACTCGTGTTTTACAGTTTAGCTGTCAGCATTCAAAAGTCCATAAAGCCAAATGTTGATTTAGCGTGGCTCCAACCACTGCGGGTACGATTGATTAGCGTCTGTCTTTTGTATTATTTAAGTTTATGTTATAGACAGACATTTTGCCTAAAGGTGTAGTGTCTATAGAACATTTTTTGTTTTTTAGTTTTGCCCATTTATTGTGTCCAACTGGTATGGTGTCCTCAATTGGTTTCAAAACGGCAAATTGATATAATGAAGCTCCACTGCTTGTATGACATATGACATTGCAATTGATATGATAAAAGATATTGTTATCTGAAATGGAGTGCTGGATAATATTGGTACAGTATATCGGATATTGCTAAGAAAGCCGATATTGTGGCTTGCACGTAGAATCTCTTTCATTCCCTGCACTGTACTGAAGGCTAAACTCAATCCAGGTCTGGAAACTCTTGTATTTTAGTCTTGACACTACGCAAACACAGCAGTGATGAGGTCCTGTCCGGTAAGCTGCCGGACTCAGTCATACCTAATCCCTCGTAGCGCTTAGGCGAAGGATCAGTTGTCACAGCGGCTGCCTTTGGCGGCATCGCACTGTGGATGCTGCAGTCGTCGTTGTTTTGGATGATGATGATGATGATGCCACAGATGAACACTGGAGAATTAATCCCCCGTCTGCATGGAGATAAGCAAACACGAGGCAGCGCTCGCATCGCCGCTTCGTCCCCCGTGTTCACACGCACCGCTTTGTCTGCACTTTCACCCAGCAACGCTGGCACATGCGAGGCACGGATTACTCAAAAGTAGCATTCAGTGAGGAGGTCGTTCGCATCACACACTGCAGAATGGCGTTCCTATTAGGATTAGTTAGTGGCGTTTTAATAGCATTGGAGTGTAATTGGCTTTTATTAGCCCGAGGATTATCTGCAATTGGAGGGAGAAACAAATGGACATTTTATATATAAGAGTATGGCAGATTATGGCATTTTTATGAATAATGACAGAGAGTGAAGTACGGGACAAGAAGGATCCTTGCAATCTTCCAGGAAAAAAGTAACACTGGAATAAAACCTCAAACTTGAAAGGGACCAAGGGTGAGCAAAGTGCGGCCTAAGGGCCATATGCGGTCCATGGCTGCACATTGTTAAATTATGATTTAGCAAGAAAAGGACATCAACAACAGCTAACATGGAAAAGATCAGCAGGTCATAATATTATAAGGGAGAAAAACATCCTTTTGAAGTATTAATAAAATATTGAAGAAAAAAAATATCTTTAAGTTAAACGGAAATAGGAAAAGCAGCAATTTACAAAAAAAGGTGCAATTTTGCTCAAATAAAGTCAAAATATTAAGAGAAAAAAGGCATATTTTAACCAGAAAAAGAGAAACAACTTTACAAGAATACAATGAATATAGTTTATAGTAAATGAGGAAAGATAATGTCATTTTTGGTAGTAGTAAAAATATTTATAAGTTGTAATATTATGAGAAATAAACAAATCATGTGTAATTTTTACATAAAATAGTTTGGGGGAAAGTTATATTATTATGGGAATAAAGTCAAAATATGATGGGAATAAAGTTATATTATAAAAAAAGACAATGGTTATTTAACAGGAAAGTTGAAATGTTCAAGGAAAAAATGTTTTTTTAAGTTGTAATTTTTGGGAAAATCTGCTTGCGAATAAAGTTAAAAATATGATGTGAATAAAGTGGAATTATTACGTGAATGACGTCATAAAGCCGAAAATGTGTGGAATGTATTTAAGAAGAAAGTTTACATTGTTTTGAAGCTTGGACATTTCGTTGAGGGAACATGTTAGAGCCAAAAAATGAGTTTTGAAGGTTGGACGATAAGACAGCATGTCCATCGAGAGTCAAACGGAGAGGAGCGAGGGTGGCTGCACCCTCACAGCTGCACCACTTTTCGAGTCTGCTTGCTGCGATCCATCAATAGATGAAAGACATATCATAAAAGCATTACAGGATGTGACAGGCAAGAGAATAACAATATGAAGTACGGCAGTGAAGGCGTGTATACGGAGAAAAAAAAAAGAAGACAAGTCGGGGATGGCCTGGTTGTTTCTGGATCTGGGATATTGGATCTTGACGTGCTACAGCCACTTAGGCTGAAAGCAGACGGCTTTCTATTTCTGCACCGCAGTGTTTGCAAACAAGCAAGCAAGCAGTCACACTGGCCTTATCCTAAGGTCATCTTGTCGGGCTGAAACTGGGGGGAAAAAATAAAAATCAAAGTGATGCAGGCTCAAATAGATAAAACGTCCAATTTTCACTCTCAGTCATACTGACGCTGATTGGATTTTGCAGGAAAACAAAGTATCTTGGCAGCAGAAAATAAATCAATCGCAGGCTGACACTCTTTCTACACAGCAACCACAGCGTGTCTTACAAATTCCATTCTTACATTCTTTATGTTCGACACTTTCCCCAAATAAGAAGCAAAAGGGTTAGCAAAATTTACTTTATTTTTCTTATTTTTGTTATTTTTTGTTTTTAAATTTAAATTTTGTTTTTTGTTGTTGTTTTTTTTTTTTAATCTTATTTTTTTTTTTTTTTTTTTTTTTTATTTATTTTTTAAATTTAATCTAAAAACATCCACAGTAAACCGTCCTATGGGGAAGTGGGATTCCTTATTTATGAATATTTTCATTGTTAGAACATAGAAAAACTGTTTGATTTTCTACATTTGGTTTTCAACATTATTAGAGCTCTCTAGACATGAAATAACACCCCTATAGTCACCTTTACACTCGTATTACTCGTATGAAAAAAAAAACAACAACAAACAAAAAAACCTACATTTCTCTTGGAGCTTAAAAAATCTCTTTATTATAGTAGACATAATAAGACTCAACTATTAGGCAAAAATATGACATAGACACAATTTAGCATTGGGAGAGTACTTACTGTAGTGGCTATCGTCTTATCAGTGTAACATTACCGACATTTAGCGATCGGTGTAGAATACTACATACCATCACAAGGTCTTTGAACGTGTCTTCTGAATGCCATATGTTTGTATTTTACATCATTTAGCCGTTTTTTTGCTTGAAAATGCTTCCTTTTAGGCAAAAATATGCCAAATGTGTTATGCAAAAATACATCTGGCTGGTTTTTGGACTAACAACAGGCCATATTTGGAAAACAGCAATGATTTATGAATTGGTTTGTTTTTGAAAAACGATGATAGCATTAAGACAAGAAATCCAGAATTGCTGGTAAGGCTGCAACGATTAATTGATTAAGTACAACTATTTTGGTAATCGATTAATTGTTTTATTTAAAAATTTACTATGAATATCCTGATTTTAGCCACTCAAATGTAACAATTTTTTTATTTCTTTAGTCATCCATGAAAGCAGACATATTATTTTCGTGTTTCAGGCAAAACAAAATACACGCATACACCACCTTTGACTTTCGAAAGAGCTATTGACCTTTTTGCTTCTTTTTGATATCTTGCAAAGCAAACCACTGCAGAGATGTGTGCATTCCCATGCACATTAAATCCGTACTTTGTACTCGTTTACATTTCTGCACTCTCTCCATTAACTTACCATGTGTACACTCAAAACCTACTGGTATATCAGTGAAACTACAAGTAGCTGTGGCTGTGTCTGTCTGGCGTTGGCCAAATCATCTTGCTACGTGCGTCACAAACAGGCCACCGCACAGCCTGCCCCGAAAGTTTTATGTATTTCTTATTTATTTATTGGTGATGCACATGTAGCAGTCTGTGTCAGTGACTTGTTGATTTGCAGTAGTGTTTGTGTTTGTCAGTTGATGGTTTATACTTTGCTACTTCAATTTCGGTGACTGAGAACTTCCTCTTCCTCATCCTCTTTGCTATGATTTTTGGAGGGGAAAAGTCAAATTACGCATTCTTAAAGGGATTACTGCAAAGAGGGGAAAATTAAAAATGTCTTTTAAAAATAATCGGCAGATTAATCGATAATGAAAATAATCGTTAGTTTCAGCCCTAATTGTTGGACCATATTTTATGGAAGTCCCACGTTTTTTTAATAGTTTGGCTGGTCTGTCAAGACATGACAGTACCAACAACCGCTGCGAGGGGGCGCTCTAGGCCAGCGACACAGACGATGAGGAACTGTGATGGATTTTGTGACGTGGGATGAGATCGGGAGCTTGGTGAAATTGCTTAGCGGTTACTTGCTCGTTATGTTAATTTAGCCTTTTCAGCCTCAGAGTTTTGTTTTTATGCTATTGTTAACGTGTTATGTAAACATACCCGACACCTGGTCAGCCTCCTATTTAGTTCGAGTTATACAGAGAAACACTTTATTCATCTCCAGGAGAAATTTACAGTTGACTGCTTACCTCCAGTAGATGAATGATCTTTCCTACCTTAGGGGAAAAAATAATTGGGAGATTTTATTTCTACAGAAACAAAGGAAAATCTGCTTCATAATAGAAAAGAGGCACCGAATTCTGTATGCTCTTTTTTTTATGTTATTAGTGATATCAGCTTTGTGTTAATTTATCACTTAATAAATTGCGCCATTGGGTACAAGTGTGGGCATATACCACAGCTGATAAAGCCATTATTGCATTCTTTTATTGCGTGTGAAATAATATTTGCAGGTCATGCATCAACGTCTAATTATGAAAGTCACTTTCAAGCTTTGCCACTCATACGCTTGGAAGGAAAATCGTGCGCGGCAAAAAGGAAGCGGAGACGTCAGCGCGTGTTCCTTCCCACCAGGCTGCCACTAGAAATAGACGGCCACCTACTGACTGCGGAATCAACTTCCACATGGGCGGCGGAGCGCTCTTCCGCCCACACATGTGCGTGCGCGTACACACACACGCACACACACACACACAAACACACACAAATAAGGCAGCGCTGCCAACTCTTCAGAGGAAGACTATCGGAAATTGTCCTTGTCTACGACATCCCGACTGAGCTTACAAATCTCCACGATTGGGATGTTTTGTTTTGTTTTTTTGTGGATACAAAATACTGGTTTTGACGTCTCTCGAACTGAAAACACCGAATGTTTGCAGTCATTCAGATGTCCTTACAAGCTTGTACCCATACGTCTTGGGAAAAAGTGCTGTAGTGTCCTCTATGATGCACAGTAGAATGGTACCCGGGTCTTTGTTTGTAATAGGAAATAGTGTTCAAAATAATAGCAGTGCAATGTGACTAACCAGATGCATCACTGTTATCAGTCTTTTTCTTGCTACGTGGCAAACAAGTTACCAGTAGGTGCAGTAGATTCTCAGAAAACAAACAAGACCCAGCCTTCATGATATGCACGCTCTTAAGGCTGTGCAATTGGTTGAAAGTGGTGTGTTCAAAAAAATAGTGTCTGCCGCTGACTTTACAAATTCACAACAATTTTATACAAACGTTTTTATTTCTTGGATTTGGCAATCCTGTGAATGACTAACCTAATATTTAGTTTTTTATAACTGCTTCACATCTGTGTGGCACTTTCAGCTGTTATTTCCCTCCAAGATTCTTTAACAACATTCCACAATTCATTAACATTTCCTGGTTTTGCTTCAGAAACAGAGTGTTTGACGTCACCCCACAAGTTCTTTATTGCATTAAGGTCCGGGGATTGGGCTGGCCCGTCCGTAACATTCATTTTGTTTGTGTGGAACCAAGATTTAGTGTGTCTGGGGTCATTGTATTAACAGCTTATGGCGGTTCATACTCCCGGACTCCCAAAGCCATTGGCAGAAAATACATTTTCTAAAGAAGAGTTATAGTTTTACAAGCAAAAAACAAAGGGAAATAATTCTAAATGAGGAATGGATGGAAGTTATTTCTTGGCGAGATGGAATTCAATCGTGTTTCTCACCTTCTTTATTCAATTGCTGGCATTTATTTAGCAGCCATGCCCAATAATAATTAAAAAAATGTATGTACAGTTAGTCAGCAACCTGCAGGGTGCTTTGTCCAGATGCTGCAAGCACAAACCACAAAAACTGAGGCATGATTTGTGCTAAAAAACAAATAATACAAAAACTGTCCAAGCTAGGGGTGGGCAAACTTTTTGACCCCTTGGCCACATCAGGTCAAAACATCTGACGGAGGGGCTGTCTATATATACATATATAGGTGGCATTAAATAAAACAGCATAGGTACTGTGTGTCATGTTGTTTTTTGGATCACTATTTGCTACACGCTACAGATAGCATCTGGCTATTTTGGCCATGCCCAGTAGGCCGGATTGAGACGATTGGCGGGCCTGAGTTGGCCCTCGGACTGCATTTTGCCCACCCCTGATCTAAGCTATTATACACAGTTGTATTAGAATAAAACCATTGACCGTTGTGGTGATATTCTTTAAATACCAGGCTGTTGCTGTGCCTGAACTGTGGCGTGACTTTTACCAGTGTGGTGACTTTCCTGTGTTTGTGACAGTAGAAAAAAAGACTTTCCTAGCATTTTGCAGCCTAATTGAAAATGATGTGCATAGAATATTGCTGATAAACTGAGTTTTCACCAGAATTATTGTGGTTTGGGGTTTCCAAGGACACATTTGGAGACTTTTTTTGTGCCTGGAAATGCATTATTAATGACGAACGATCACAATATAAATGTACAACAATCCCCTGTCTTACTCACAGGTGCAGCACAGAGATAAAAATGATGGGAATAAAGGATGTCCTTTCCTTGGCAGCACTAATTATATTCTCTCTGCTGGTTTATTTACCTCAAGTCCGCGGGAGCAGCTGATATTCCAATCCTTGGCGATATTCCAAAGTCGGAATCTCACTCAGTAGCAGTTTGTGTAAATAGATAATTACTGGAGTGCAGAGTACACGTGCTATGTTGGCTGTGCTTTGCTCTCTGAAAAGATTTTTTTCAGCGGAGGTGCATAGCCCATTCAAAAAAACTGTCTTTTGTTTCACTCACTTGAAATAATGTCTGACAGAGCAGAAGAATAATGTTTGCCGGTGCGTGATGTGTCATTACGACACCAGAGCGCAGGGTTGCAGATATGACTTGGTAATAAAAAGCGTTTGCGTTTTTCATGGCGAGTTGGATTTAGCAAACCTTTTCACTTGGACAAACCAACTTATTAACTCTATTTTATTTTTTCGCAATATTTTTATTGTATAACATTGGGATTTTTTTTCATAAGAATGCAACTTGTTTCTTCTCATAGCAGTGACTTTATTCTCATAACATTATGCTTTTTACTATGTTTTGTTTTTGTTATGTTACAAATATAACAATTATTATACATAATTGTATATAATATGTAATAACTAAAAAAAATTTGCTTTAATATTTCAACTTTATGCTACTAAATTGTTTAACATTTAAACATTTTTTTAAATCCTCATTTTACAATTTTAGTATTTATTTATTCTTGTAAAAATACTGCATATTTGTCCATTTTTGCTGCCATTATATTTGAATGATATTTAATTTATTATATTGAATTATATTTTTTGGAATGTGAGTCAATAAAAAACTGCCGTGGGCAGAAAATTGCCCCGGGGCCGCACTTTGAGCACCGCTGTCGTAGCGGAACAGAAACTGTTCTTTAAGAATGTGACAGCCAGAAAGCCCAAGAGCTCAATCTGCTGACAACCTACCCCTTTTCTCTTCGCCATGTTGGGGATTTCAGGCAACGTTGGGAAGTGTGTAGCACAACACGACAGTCTCACTGACTTTCAGTGTATTCTTAAGTTGGACGAGGTTACTTGAGGGCAAAGTGTTCTGTGGCTTGACTATCACGGTGGAAACAGCGTTCTCCTGCCATTCCAGCAAACAGCACTGGAAATGCAGACAGAATCTTTATCTTTGTTTGTTCTTACAATCAAATGCGCCCTGACGTTGTTGGGTAGACTCTCCATTTGCTTCTGTTTGACCGCTCATAGCTCACTCCGTCCTATTTTCCGTTTCTGCTTCTGTTTTTGAGAAATGGTCGCGTTACGACCGGAGGTCACGTCAATCACCGAGGTTGACGGTTAAGGTTGTGTCGTTCATCACCTCCATCTGATTGCCGTAACATTTCTTTTGATTAGTGACGTTTCCCAACCTTTGCGTCGAACCTTAGCTGACCTCCTTTTGTGTTTTCACCTGTCTACTTCCTGTTTTGCTGATATCCGTCTCTCCACGTCTTTCCCAGCGTTCTCTTAGCAAGTGAAACAAAGTGACACTGAAAGCCCCAGGGAGGCAAGGTGTGCTGGGTCAAGAATGTGAGACGGTGGGAGAAAAAACCCACCCAAACCCGTTTCCACCAAGGGGTTTAGTCTTTGGTCTTTGGTTGGTATGCATCTTTGTGGTTTACCAGCCAGTAGACCAGCATTCAGTGTACCTTGTGGAGCAAACAGTCCATCTTGCCATTACTGATGTAAGTATTTATGCTGGCCACAATTCACGTCTTATATTTATTCCTACCACGTGACATCGCTCAAAGCTTTTCTTCCTGTCACACACACCTGCGACCCATGGAGAGATGCCATTATACATGCGTTATGATAATGTTGTACATTATGATACAACAGAATAGCCTGCGTTAGGATGTTTTTAAGATACAGTAATCCCTCCCCCACTTTGCGCTTCCAATATTGTTAGCACGGTTTTTCAAAACTATATGAATTAATAAGTCCTTGCTGTTTTGTCCTCAAATACAAAGTATGGTTTTTTTGTCCTAAATTAAGCATTTTCAAACAAACATAGCTAAATGAAGTAAAATACAAAAATAAGGCATCCAGAAGACAAATTCAAGGATGTTGTGATGATAGTAGTCACTTGGTGTCAGTAATGTTACATTGATGAAATATAAGCCGCCACGCGAAGTACTGTACAGAACAGGAAGTAAAAAAAAAAAGAACAAGGAAAACACCCAATGCTAACATGTGAGTGTGAGTCTATATTACTACTACTATATTGGCCAATACAAGGCTATAGGTTACTATAGGGGTGTTATTTCATGTCTAGAGGGCTTTAATATTGTGAACCTCCTATATAAGGTCGTAAACAGGTTGTTTTATGCTCTAACTACAAAAATATTCCATTAATAAAAAACGAATCCTACTTTGGATTCAAATAACCGTTTTGGTTTTTGTACAGTATCCGTGTAACAAACCAGTCTGTTTGCTCTGCATTTCATTGTTCCAAAAAGTGCCCAAAAAAGCACCCTATGTGTTGCCCCTCGTTAATTAGAGCCAAACCTGGAATATTTTTGTAGATAGAGCAAAGAATAATAATATTTTTCAACAGAGCCAAGAAAACCTGTTCATGACCTTTTAAATACATTTAAAAAACATTTTAGAGCCCTCTAGACATGAAATAACACCCCTATAGTCACCGTTATACTCGTATTACCCTATAATCTGTAGTAGATATAATAAGACATAAATAAAACATAATATAAATTCACACTCACACAGATCCCTAGTCTGTGTGGTTCATTTGATGCGCTTACTGCACACTTACTGTATATAGTATAATACTTTACTAATTACAATGTACTTGTACATTATAATTACACACACACAGTTCTTACAAACAACCACAGACCGTACATCTTCCGAATGCCACGTATTTGTCTTTTAGTTCATTTAGCCATGTTGGTGCTTGGAAATGGTTCATTTAGGCCAGAAACACATCTCTTGTGTTTGAACGCGCATATTTTGGACTAATCACAGGCTGTAGTCAGCCGCAAAACAGCAAGGAACCGTGAAATGATGTTTTTTTTTTTACCAAACGTATTTGGAAAACAGTCCGTGATAGAGTTCAGCCACGTAAGTATCACTATATTATGTTTCTGTTTTTTTTTTTTTGTAGGTAACATTGTGTCACATCCAGATGAAAACATCGAGCACCTTTAACCCTCGGTTTCTGCTGCCATCCTCGGAAACGACTTAAGAATTGTCTTTTGGCAGCAGAGCGCCGCGACGTTTGCTGCATAGCTGATTCTAAAATCACTGAGCCGTTTCTCTTTTGTCTTTATCTCCTCTCTCTCTGTCTCTAACACTCCCTTCTCTCTTTATTTGCTTTAAACCTAATCCCAAGACACTTGTTCAGCCTTACAAGCGCGCATAGATTTTCCCTCAATTTCGCTATAAAATCCCAACTTTTTAAAGCCTGGACTTTCTTTGAAAGAAATTTGGGGCAGGTGCCAAGCCTTTTTGGGCTAATTATGAGTTAGTTATCTACTGCTGGTGGACTTCACGAGAATCTTCCAGAGATGATCAGCTGCATGTTGGGATGTTCCCAGTGAGGCCTTTGTCTGCGATGGACGATGCATCGTTCATGGGAACATTTGTCCTGCTGTGGAAGGACTCTGGCTTTTGAAGTTGACTAATAAGAGTTCTGTGTGCCCTTTTATGGTTGGTTCTGTGTGATGACAGTTATGGGGCCGTGGTTGGCAGGGCTGGTATAAAAAATAAAAAAAAATCCAAATTATATGTATGGAGGTTGGCTGTGTGAGCCGAAAGTTGAGCCCCGCGTTGGTTAACCACAACCGCGCGCTAATTACAACGTGCCTCGTTTCTGTGTAGCACACTCCATTAATGGCCGGCTCGCTACGTCATCCGTATCCTAACCTCCCTCGTCTTTCCTAGGTAATGATTTGTTCCTGGTGGCGGTACATGAGCTTGGCCACGCGCTTGGACTGGAACACTCCAACGACCCCACAGCCATCATGGCTCCCTTCTATCAGTACATGGACACTGACAACTTCAAACTGCCAATGGACGACCTGCTGGGCATCCAGAAGATTTATGGTGAGGCCGGCTCTTATTTTCCTGCTGCACACGTTTGGTTGTTTTCCGTGGTAAAAAAATTATAAAATGGCTCTCATGGGAATATATATTGAAAATATGTGACTTTCTTGGCTCTCTTAGCCAAAAAGGCTAAAGGAGCTTTTAGTATTTGGCTGCTCTAATCATTTTGTTTTGAAGCACATCGAAGCGTCGCAGTGCTGACAATTATACAAAATGAATGTAATGCGTTTAGCGGATGACTGACCATCTAAATCTAGCAACTTTTACTGTACTGGAGAAAACACACACGCGCACGGGGAGAACATGCAAACTCCACACAGAGATGCCCAATGGAGATTTGAACCCTGAACCTCCTGACTGTGATAATTGTAATAATTTAACAAGAATCATACTAAATAAAAAATAATGAAGCACACAAAGCAAAAAGAAAATTTGATTATTTATTATTACTAGAATTTTTTTAAAATAACAAATAAGTCACACATGGATTACTTCCGGGAAAAGTGCCATAAAAATCTCCCCAAACTTTCCAATTTCTAACATGCCCAAAGTCAAATAAAAGATATATAATAAAACTAGTGGTTACATGGGTAATATCATGAAAAATGTCCCCAAAAAATTCAAATGTCCACCCAGTGGCTGAGATTGGCATTGTTGTCTGTCAAATATGCTTTGAATGGCCGTAAGTGGGACCCCTTTGGGTCGTGGGGTTCTGTGTGTGCACTGTGACTGGTGAAGGTGTGATGAGACGTAACCATGATGCAAACCACCAGCACAGGCACAAAGTATTGACTATTAAAAAAAATGTAAAAAGTGTCCAAAAGGACCCAATTGGATCCCGGTGTTCAAATCGTACGAGCACCGCTAAGCTTCTGTCCCTTAGTAGCTTCTGTTGGATGATGCATTTCAGTTTTGTTTTGTCCTCTTTTTGTGCTTTTTGTGCCGCTAGGACACTAGTCGGTGGGACGTAACGTAGAGTAGACGGTGAGGCAGTTACACTCCACTGAGAGGACAGTGGGTTGTCATACCAATGGTTGCGCACACACACACACACACACACACACACACACACACACACAAACAAAAGAACCTGCCATCTGTTTACATGGCCAGGGTACGTACCTTTGGGAGTGACAGACCTGGGCAAGCGATCAAATATGTCCTCATCCCTCTTGTGTTTTACTCCTCTCTCTTGTACTCCAGAGTTGAAGGGCAGGACAAGTGACAGCAGCTTCTGTCACAGCCATCCTTCTCCCGTCCCCCAGCAATTGGCCCCGTTCCCTTTTTTTTTCTCCCACATGGCAACATTCCATGTTGAATCTAAATAAGGTCGGTGGCGGGACCTTCAGAGTTTTGATCAGTGGGAAGTTGAAGTTGAGTAGGAAAGCCGGTAGTGTTTAAGGTGAGTCAGATGGAAGGGAAGAGAGAGAAGACTCTAAGCTGGCTCACATCTACAAGGAGATCCTTCAGCATTTGGTTGTACCGACTACACCGTGTGTGTGTGCGCAATGGTTTTAAATGATCTTTTCTCAGATTCACATTTTTTTTGTCACCCATAGACAGCGCTCTGCTTTTCAGTGCTATTTACTGATTGAATAAGCAATGTACATGCATGTTAGGTTAATTGGCGACTCTAAGTTGTCCATTGGAGTGTGAATGTGAGTGGGAATGGTTGTATGTCTGCCCTGTGATTGACTGGCGACTAGTCCAGTTTGTACCCCGCCTCTTGCCCAGGGTCCGCTGGGATAGGCTCCAGCATACCCGCGACCCTAATGAGGATAACTGGTAAAGAAAATGAATGGCTGAAAAAGCAATGCAATAGGACAGGGGTGTAAAAAGTTGAGGAATCTGCAGTAATTTTTCAGGAGTAAAGTCAAAATATTAAGAGAAAAAGTTGTAATTTTATGAAAATGAACATTCTAATATTATGAAGAATATTGTCTTTTTAGCGGCAAGTATTAAAGAAAAAACATTTTCTTTAAGTCATAATATAAGTAATATAAATAAACAAAACCGCGATTTTTTAAAAAATTAGGTTGGGGAGAAATTACGATATCATGGGAATAAAGTCAAAATATTATGCAAATAATAATATTTACCAGAAGAAAATTTACAAGATGAAAGCTGAATTAGTTGGAAAATTTAAGAAAAAAAACAACAAAAAAACAAACTTACTAGGATAAAGTCAAAATTTTATAGAATTAATCCCGTAATTTTAGTAGCATAAACAAAAGAAAAAACATGATAAAAAAAAAGCATAATTATGGGCAAAAAACAACAAACACAATTGTAATTTTTGGTAAATTAGGTTGCAGAAAAAATATATGGGAATAGAGTCAAAATATAATAATATAATTATATTATATTATAATATAATAAGAAGAACATTTACATGAAGAAAGTATAACTTTTTTTTAACTGTATCGTGTTTGAAAACTCAATTTGCATGCCGTGGGTACTTGATGAGCACCCCAAAAAACACAACCACACTACTTCATTAAGATAACTGATGCCTGACTTGCATTGTGATTGGCTCTTTCCGCGCCATATGACTGCATGCAGTGCTGAAAAATGCAGCCCGGCATGTGAGAAGGTCACTTGACTCCCGCCCTCCCTGCTGATACCACAATTCCCAATAACTCTTCTCTTGCCAAGTGTGGCAGAGAATTAGCACACATTCAAGCTTCAATGAATTGCTACACCGAAGAGGTCATGTAATCCAGTTGTAATGTGGGGACAATATATAAATATTCAGCACGTTTTAATAGCATGAGGACCTGGGGATTGGATGTCAACACACTCCAAGTGCAATTAAGGCCCAAGCACTTTTGTCACGCGCGGCATTCAGAATGCAACATCGTGGCCTCCGGCTTGCCATTCATCTCATCCAAGCTTCTCCCTGCCGATATTAAGTAGCACATGGTAGCCCTAACCTTGACAAAGATCACATTTCCTCCTAAATGTAACAGTCAAAGCGAATATGTGTGTAAAACAGTTTCTTTTAATTGGCAGAAAAGATCTCCTTCAGGCTCCATCCACACTGAAAGGGTTCTGTTTGTTTGGCTGCCATCAGCGACTTTTCTTCATTTGCTACGCTCACTAAGCGCTTTCTCTTACCTGGACTGCAAGCAAATGCACCTCCGGGCTTGGACCGAGATTGTTTTGGTTAAATATTCATTCAATTTGGAACAAATGTTCCCAGCTCACACCGTTAACTCATCACAAGGTGCCAACAAGGCCTCAAAGCAGGGACGGGAATTGATACCATTTCTACAATTCCCATTCCATTCTCCATTCTGCTTAACAATTTTCCTTTCTCATTTTGGGGAAAAATGGAGTACAAACAGGTCCATTAGCAGGTCCATTATCATCAACTTGGTTTAGTGTAGAAGTGACATGACCCTACAAATCAGATCTCCAAGATAGGGCTCTACAATGGGGCGCCAGGGGGATACCCAGAAAAATACTACATTCTAAATAAATGTAAAATAATGCAAGTATTGCAAGTTACTATGTTGCCCTGCTCTTTATTGTGAAATGAAACCAAACCTTTGAGCGTTTGTGCCGATTGACGCCAATCATTCCAATGGACTTGATAAGGGAACTGTTTGCAAATGGTTTTGATTCCCATCCCTACCTCAGTACGCACCAGTACTGCATTCATCGTCACACCACTAGCAGCTTTATGCTGTATTCTATCCGATCTACGAATGGCCAACACCAATAAATCTCTCCCGTGTTTTATTTGTCTGATGCACTGATCGGAGCTGCTCATGTCACGGTGGTGTTGCCAGTTTCCGCCTATGAATGTTGGCCTTGCCGTCCAACTGACTGTGATCTCCCCGTCGTGCTTACGTAACCACAAAGGGCTTTGCCTGCACTAATCTGGGATGTATTTCACAGGATTTAATTCTGTCATTGAACGGAATCCCTCTCGTGTAAAGACCAGCTGATCAGTTTGGTGGACTGGAAGAAGGCTGCGCTCCCCTTCAGTCCTCCGCCCTCGATCAGTCATTTAGTTACCTCCATGCTTGGTCTGTCTTTGTTGGAGTCCCTTAAACAACTGCTTTTCCATTCCTTAAGCCGCTTCACATTAACTCTCGAGTAATATTCGGAGTCATTAAAGCATTTTACGTTCCCTTTGAGCGTGTATGGTTACGGTAGCGCCAATTACATTTGGTTGCAAGTTATGACGAGGGGTTGAAGCGGGGGTTGCTTGTCACATTTGCATCTTCCGTCCTCTATTCATCTATTCCTACATCTGTTGGAGCCAATCACCACATGGAAAGTCGTCTTTCCTCTTTTTCCCCAGTCGTACGGCATGTTATCCGTGTACCGTCATCTGCTCAATTATTTATACGTGCAACCCACTCATGTTCCCTTTTTTTACCTCTCTCCCCGTACCGATTTATGTTCCTCAGTCTCTTGCTCTCATGTTAGTCATGAATGTTGAATGATGCCAAGGCTCTGATGCCAGTTTTGCAAGATTTTTGTTATTATGTGCACATGCAGTTTAGTTTTTAGTTGGTCCTAGTCAGTATAACGTACACCTTACAATGATTTCCCTGGGGAGAGGAGCCGGTTGAGTTGACTTGTGCATCTGATGCCACCCAGAAGCCTCCCAGGGGAGGTGTTCAGGGCACGTCCGATCGGCAGGAGGTTTTGGGACACTGGGTGTCAAACTCATACCACGGAGGGCTGAAACACTGCAGGTCTTCTTTCTAGATGGTCACTAAAGCAGGTGATTTTAATGATCAACACCGCCTTCATTGAATTTGATGGAAGGAGTTTATCAATAAATCACCTGCTGGAGAAAAACCAGCAGTGCCTTTGCACCTTCATGGCAAAAGTTTGACACATTTGCTTTAGAGAGACTATGTCTCTCAACTAGGCGTTGGAAGGTTTTGGGATCCTCTGGGAAGAAAGGCTGGGCTTCTTTTCTTTGGCTGCTGGCACTGTGACCTGACCTCGGATAAGCAGAAGAAGATTTTCTCGGCTTAAACTTGGACTGTCATTCAGGCTTAAGGGGGAAAGCGTTTCATTCATCCATCCCTAAAAGTCTGAAGTCTTGTTGAGTGGACAGTTTCCCTGACACTCACGAGGCGTATTCCTCTCACTGATCCTTGCCTTTCCCCCACCTGTTGTGATCGTTTTTCTGATTATATGACTTATTCTCTCTAGGGCCTCCCGATAAGATCCCACAGCCCACCAAGCCTTTGCCAACGGTGCCCCTTGCACGCTCTCACCCACCGTCGGACCCACGCAAACCAGACAGGCAGACCAGACCCCCAAGACTGCCTCCCGGGGACAGACCATCCCACCCCAATTCCAAACCTAACATCTGCGATGGAAGCTTCAACACCCTGGCCATACTAAGAAGAGAGATGTTCGTCTTTAAGGTAAGCAAGTACCAAGTAGTCTTCTTCAGTGTGGGCCTGATCATTCCTCGGCATTGATACCAGTTTTTAGAGAAAATATTTCATGGTGTTGTTCAAGCCGCAGGGTGGCCTGGTGGTTAGCATGTTAGTGACACAGTCAAGAGATCTAAAAAATCTGGGTTTGAATTTGCTTTGGGCATCTCAGTGTGGAGTTTGTATGTTCTGTGGGTACTCCGGAGTGTGAATGGAAGCTAGTGGAAGCGAAGTTAAGAGGAGGTTCTGCCAACTTTTGCCTGTGTTCATTGTCTTTTCAACATGTTTGTCTTAGGAGGGTGGCGATTTACTCTTTGTAATGAGATTCTGCCACAATTGAGCCGTTCAGCGGGGAGCTACTTACCCACATGAACGTTCCTTCTCTTTAGACCTTTACTGATGGTGAGTCAGTACATAATACAAAATAAATAGGGGTCTACCGATTCATCCACTACATCAATGTGTCGATTTATATTCATAAGATCCAACTACATTGATGTGTGTTCACCAAATTGCCATTCCAGACAATGTATATCGATCTATTGATCGTTTGAAAGGTAATCAATCGATTTAATCGATACTAGAAAATAGAGCATTGGATTTGTGCGCCGGCAGGTTTTATATTGATGTGTTTTTAGCTATTCTAACAATAATGACGTTAGATGTTACCCTTGTAACAGTTCGATTTGGCGTAATTCAATTAGTCATGCCTGATGACTAGGGCGCACGGATGACATCATGTGACGCTGACCGTGCCCGCTCTGGTAGAAGAGTTTGTGTGGGTGTCCTTAAATATGCAAGGATTTCACGACGTCATATTAGGGCCACATAAAAACAAGATAAAAACTCGCAATTTTACGAGAATATTACAATATTGAAAGTCATTATTTTACCTTTGACCCAGGCCAAAGGTCACTCAAGTCCCCCGTGTTTATAGCTGTCTCTGGCAAAGCCTGTTAAAAGGCAGTATTAAAATCAGTGGGTTTCGAGAATAAAGTCGTAAATTTACGACAATAACACTGTACATTACTTTATAGGCATTGCCCGAGACTGGGACCGGGAAGCCGTATGTGGAGAGGGCAGGGTATTAGAGAGTACAGGTGAGATGATGGTAACCCATGCTAACCTGTTTGAGCCTAATTTTTGTGTTTTGCTTTCCCGATATAAATAAAAGCTCGTGTGAAGCCAGAGGAATGTTTCCGTCCTCCTGAAGAACTATGCTATGTTTTCTCTGACACAATTACATGTTAAACTACAAAATAAAATTCAAAAAAAGATTGTTGATCAAATTCCTCCTCATATCTTTAAAAGTGTCCGTGCAGACGTTACAGTATGTAGAATATTCATTCACGTAAATATATATCTCCACATGAAATTTCATTCTAATTGAAATAACTTCTTTAATACTAGGAGTAGAGATTTCAAATTAAAGTTTTTGTTTTATCAGACTTATTCATTCAACCTGTTCATTTATTCATTGTTAATTCAATGAATTTGCCATGAATTGCTGTTTACTTGTTTGTTTATATGCATCATTATGCATACCTGGTTCCCTCACAAATAGCAATGGAAATCTAGGAAACTTTATTTGCACGATCCAGTATCCTGGTATTTATTTCACAGTCAGACTGGAGGAATTTCTGGCTAAAAAGTTACTGAATCGCTTTGGATCGTATCGTTCTAAATGAACCAGCGAATCGAAACAGCCACCATGTATCGTGATACGAATCGAACCGTTGTTAAAACGAATCGTCGCACCCCTAATCATAATAAATAATACATTTTTAAACAGAGCAGGACCAGCGGTATGTCAGAACACGAGCCAGTCCATGGGCCTAAAAAGGTTGGGGGAGACTGCCTTAATGCATCTTTATCTTCGGCCTCAGCTTGTGAGCGCAGCACCGTGCCCTAAGGAACAGAGAAAAACCTTGGGACGCCACACAAAGCCGCCCTGTGTTCTTCACACAGAGGATAAAGAGTTCCTCTCATGCTTTATGCGAGTGCGTCTGCGTTTTGGGCGGTTATAAATAGTATTAATTAGTTAAATAAAGACTCATGCAGCGAGGGGGAAGAGAAGATGTTCTGTCTCGGCTCTCCTTTCCTACTAAGTGTTTTTATGGCCCGAGATAGTAAATCTGACTTAAAGCCAGTATTGTGGCTATAAGGGCGTGACATAGTCAACTATTCACCGGGCTGAAGTGATTTCTTCCGGTGATAGTTGTTTGCATTGTGTCTGCATTCCCCCACCCTTGGGTGGCAACTTGCTCTGATTGGGTGATGAAGATCATGGGACTTGTGCTTTTGAAAGAGAGGGGAAAAAAGACGGAATTCACACTGGGATATGATGCAACATTGCTTTCCACTAATTGTACTTTAATGCTCACTTTCTTAGCAGACCGTGCTGCGAAATAAAAGCGCTATGAAAACTGCGTCTCTGTGCGCTTGTTTATTTTTGATTGTGAAAGAGTACTTTGCAGAAGGCTTAAGCCAACATTGACTGTGTCTTCTTAGCAATCATATGTTCCTCAATGCAACTTGCATGTCGCATCATATTTGGGTTAGTTAGTCATCAAATCCAGTGTGTGGGCCGCTCCATTGATGCCATAGAGTATGGGTTTCAAGCTGACCATATTTTGCGGCCCCCATCTTTTTAACTCTAAATAAGTAACTTTAGCAGCATTTACAAACCAAGTGCTGTTCCGCAAAGCATGCTGGGAAGCAGAAAACACGCCCAGCGACGGTTGCGATGCCCTACTCCCAGCATGCCTTGTGGCATGTGTAAATGTTTATTCAAAGTACATGCTTAAAGGTAACCGTTATTGTCCTCCACAGGTAATAGTAGTTGTGTGTCTTATCCATTTCCTGCATGCTAAGTTGCTGTGTAGTGGCATTGGTCAGGCGTGTCCAAAAGAACTAAAAAAAAAAAAAAACAACCTAGAAAAACAACAGAAGCAGCAAAAATCAGAATCAAAAATCACAATTGCAGTAGCAGCTGTAATTACAAAAATAAATAAAAATATTAAGAGAAAAGTTATTTATGTTTATATATGTGTGTGTGTGTGTGCGGGGGTGTGTGTGTGTGTGTGTGTGTCTATATATACATTATATAATGTTGTAATACTGAGGAAAAATAACTTAATTTATTGGTATAAATTTGAACTTAAACAAAAATAAAAAATTTTAGTTTAGTTGTAATAAGAAAAAGTCATGATATTAGTAGAAGAAAATGTATAAGAAGAAATTTTAAAAATGGAAATGAAAAAAAAAAAAAAAGAATTTTTTGAGAAAGTCAAAATAGTAAAAGACAAAAGACGCATTATAACTGGAAAAAAGTTTATTTTATAAGATAAACTAATAATTTGAGGAATAAAAATGTAAGTTTAGTAGCATAAAGCTTAAATATTACACTTTTTAAAAAGCTGTAAGATTATCAAAAACAAAAAATTCAGTTGTAGTGTTGGGGAAATGGTTATGATGGTAAAGGATGAAAGTCAAAATATAATGAGAATAAAGTCATAATATCACTAAAATAAAATGTCCAAAGATTATTTAAGACGAAAGTTGATCGCAAAAAATGGTGAACAAAGAACCAAGTTGATACAAATAATTTCTTATATTAATAATTTTCTTCTTTATCACAAAGCTGAGGTGCGGTTTTGCATCTTTTCATTGTTCACTATGTGGCCCTCAGTGGGAAAAAGTTTGGCGTTGATGATAGCGTTGTTTGTTTTATGACACCGTGAGCCAATATTTCCTTTGAATAATCAGGCAGGACTGAAAAAGTACATCCACTTCCATTACGATGTTATCAATTAGCTCAACTCCATGAACTTCTTTCATGATCATCTATTATCCCCTCTAAAAATGCAGTTATTTGTGTTATACTGAGTGAATTTGCAGCAAGTGCATGTACAGTATACCAGCCATGCATGACGTTACAACACTAGAATATGGACCGGGACAGCAGCCTGGTCAATTGGCTGGTTAAACTACAACGCTAGGTAAGGAGTCAATCATGTTCCCTGCTTGCTCGGGTTGTATCGGGTCATGTTGGGGTCCACAGAAGACGGAATGCAATCAAGTGTTACTTGTGTCTTTCCCATTCCTCCAGAAAACCTATTGATTTATTCTGCTCTTTTTTGCTGATTATATATTCCCTTCCTGCCTCAGTGTTTGGTAAGAATAGGCTGCTTGACTGAGCTTTCTTTTCCAAGTGGGAGTATAGGATGTTAGGGTGTGTGCTTGGCAGTGGGGGAAAAGCACTTTTTCCTCTTATATTAAGTCAAGAACATTCAGAAAGGTCAGGTTTCAGAGTTAAATGTGTTTTCCATTACTTGGCGTTTCCTTATACAGAAGAAAATGTGGAACCGTTGCAATCTATGGAGGCCGTCGGTCGAAAGCGAGCGAGGCAAAGGAGCGGGGAAGGTTAGGCTGAGAGACATGGAAGGTTAAACGCAGAGAAGTCCCAGAGAACCAATTGGATTAGCAGCAGAGAGAGTTTGTTAAATTAGTTGATGTGCGAGGAAACAGGATGATGGGATGATGTGTTGCCTTCTCTCTCTCAAAATCTCATTTTGTCCTCAATATGACAACGAGGTGCTGAGGCTGCGTGTTGCCAAAGGGCGGGGTTTCATCCAAATGGCTTTCACAGCTGGGTCTTTCTGTGGCGTCGGGTTTCATCCCTCATCACAAAGACACATCTTCCACTCCAAAAGGAATTGTGAGATTCCTTCGCTCTTAACCTACCACTTGATGCTTTTTCCTGCATCTTCTTGAACGTGCGGGGAACAGATGTGCTTTCCAGGAAACCCAAGAAATCTGGTGTAGAGCCAAAGTGGTCTTTAATGTACGACGGAAAGGAATCAGGCTCAATTGACCAGTATTGCTTTTTTGTTGTGCAGCTCTAAGGAAAATGTGTTGCAAATGAAGTATGTTTTCACTGTTTGCATGCAATTGCAAACACTGTCACCTACCTAGAGCTGCAAAATGTAATCATCTCTCCAATAATTCACAACTATTCTGGTATCGTTTTTTAATTAAAAAATGTAAATAGCCCCTGATTTCAAGCCTCTCAAATATGAATATTTTAAAATGTCCTTAGTCATCCATGAAAGCAGTGCTGTTATCTTTGTGTTTTAGGCAAAACACGGATGATTTTGCCCCGTTTCTGATGTATTGCGGACCAAACCACTAACTGTTTGTGTTTGCGTCATATTGATTTGGTCCATCTGGGGTATGGGTGTCCAAAGTACGACTCAGGGACCGTTTGCAGCCTGTGGCAGTGTTTATTTTGGCCCACGGCACTTTCTAAAAATATCATTTAACAAGAAAACTAAAAAGAAAACTGCAGCAATTTTATAAGAAAAGTTAAAATTTATCCCTATTTGTTACAAAACAATGCATGAAGGTGATAATTTAATATTAATAAAATATTATAGCAATAAAGTCAATATTATAATAAGAAAATGTATTTAAATTTATTTCATTATTTTTTTTTTTACGAATACAGTCAAAATATGAAGAGGAATAGAGTCAGAATTTTACGAGAAAAAATACATTTGAGGAAAAAACATTTCATTTAATATCATAGACTTAAAATATAAAAGAAAAAATATATAAAATATATACTTTTTTATAAGATAAGCAAAATAAATTGTCATTTGTTTCGGGGGGGAAAACTTATAATAATATGGGAAACTCATAATATTACAAAAATATGATTATTACACACACAGCAAAAATGGACAAAAAATGCAGCTATGTGGCCCTCACTGGAGATGTTTTGGGCACCCCTGGACTGGGGCCTAAACCATTACTGGATTAACTGAAACAAGCTTAATCGACTAGGACAATAACCGTTAGTTGTAGGACTACAATAAAAGTAATTCATAGACCATTGCAGCTTCACAATGTCGTTTTTGACAGATCCATCCAAACACCTTTTCTCTGCGAGGACGTGAATGCCAAGCCGCCAGTAGGCAGGGATGTACTGTAACCTTTGAAAAGAACCCTTCTGTTTGTCTTTTAGGACCACTGGTTCTGGCGAGTAAGAGACAACTCGGTTATGCCCGGGTACCCCATGCTCATCAGTGTCTTCTGGAGGGGTCTGCCACCCAAGATCGATGCGGTCTATGAGAATAGTGAAGGAAAGTTTGTTTTCTTTAAAGGTAAGATGTTTTTAGTAGCACCATTATCAGCATCAGAGACCATTTGCTGCTCTAGTCTTCAAAAAACCTGCACACACTCTGTGAAGGAACCCCCTTGATCTTATTTCACTCTAAATCTTTGCAAGATTAAAGCAATGTTTTGCTCACTTGGTCGGAAAATCCACAGTAATCCTGCGGCTTGGATTTTTAATAATGTTGATACTGAGTTTAGCGGCGGTGGTATTAATACGTCTCTTGCTAGAATTAATCAGAAAGTCTTGGAAATGTCACAACAGTTGTATTGTTTCTATCTTATCTCTATCAGGATGCACGATGTGGCTTAGCATGCTATAGGTAGGCAATAAAAGCACGCTGGCGTCCAAACTGCAAGTCCTCAGGCCCGTTTCTATTTTCAAAAGCCAACAATTCATGGAAATGCACACGTTTTCTCCACCCTGCTATCTCTTCAGGATTGCTCCGTTTAATTCCAGAGTGTCCTTTATTCATTTGGAAAAAAAAACACTTGATTTCCCTGGAGTTTGTCTTCTGGCTGTCCTCGTTTAGACTAAGAGTTGTAGCACTTTAAATACTCACTTTGAATATTGTAAATCTTCTTTTTGAAACTCAAGCAAAATGCGCGACCTGTCATAGTCTGTCCAGCATGTCCTGGGTCTTCCCTGAGGCCTCCTACCAGTCGGACGTGCCCTGAAGGCTTCCCCAGGGAGGCATCCGGGAGATACCTGAGCCACCTCATCTGGCTCCTGTCAGTGCTGAGGTTCTACTCGAGTTTCTCCAGGATGACAGTGCTTCTCAACTTATCTCTAAGGGAGAGCCCAGCCACCTTACGGGAAAATCTACTTCTGGCGCTGTTACCCGCCATCTTGTCTTTTCGGTCACCCTCCAAAAGCTCATGAACATAGGTGAGGGCGGGAATGGAGATTGATTGGTAAATTGAAAGCACCACAATGGATCGATGCAGAGTGTTGCGAACAGTATGGTCTGTATATTGATATTTGAGATTTGTGCGTAAATAGAACAACTTATTTTCCCCCTGAATTCTGTGAAATTTGATGTGTACATTAAATATGCTAATACTAATGCAATGTTTGTAAGAAGCAAGCTTCGGGCAGACAGTGGACCCTGGACTGCACTTTGGACACTTCTTGTTTATTTTTCGGAAGGTCAAACGCAACTTTAAGAGTGATAATTATTAATAATAGTTGCAGCGTGATCATAGTGAACAATGGCGGCAAGTCGCTTTCATCTTGGAAGACATGGAATTACATTTTATGCATTATGTTGTAAGAACAGCTACGGGCCATCTCTGTTAAGTGGCCGGGTGGGGGGTGCCCTTTTGGTGTGAGCCAAGGCCAGAGGAAGTGTGACACGGATTGAAAGAGTTCAATGAATTTCCTCTCCAAAAGGAGGCTGGTCTCTACTGCATCCTCGTCTACTCTTGGAAAAAATACTCCCAAATTAATTAGTACCAAATAACACCGCCTGCTCCTGTGCATTTCAAATATACTGTACATAGTCTGTTATGAATGTTCTCTATGAAATATTGCACCCGATGCATGATTGCAGTCATTCATCAGATGAAATAGTCATCCACACAATTATCTTCCCCGTCTTTTATTAATTCCCCTCCCTGTCGTCATGAATCAACTTCCCTTTCTCGTGTACCACCATTCATTCTCCCTCCCCCACTTCCTCCCGGTCCTCCCACCACCTCCTACAATGACGAAGAAAGCGCTTCCTGGGGTCAGACTGTGTCAAAAGTGTGCAGTTCCACCTAATTACTCCCCAGGAAGGACGTTCACCATATGAAGAGAGAGAAACCGGGGGAGGCAAGTCAGAGAAAATGCACAGATATGTTGTATAGCACATAACGAGACCTATTTACATGCAAGTAAGCAATGGAATACATTGGCATGTCCTATGGTGCTCTGGTAAATGCATACATGTTCCAGTCTAAATGGGACCAAAATGTAGAATAGAAAAGCATTAGCACCATTAATCTATTAGCAACTGTTAAAATTAATGAGGCGTCTTAAATAGGGATGCGCACCCTAACTGGGTAAACACAAAATGTGGGTGCTTCATTTGGGTGCTAAATAATTGCAGACTCCTCAGCCACATGCGACAAGTGCTCGCAGGTGATATTGTGCAAGGAACATCTTGTAAGTATCAACACAGGGAGACTCTGAGGGAATCACATCGGGGTCACCAAATGTGAAGATGTGATTGGAAACGAGAGAAGTTGAGGATGAGCGCGCTCAACAGTTTACTCTCCACCGAATGAGGCAACAACAGCAAATCAACAGCTACAACAACACACACAACCCGCAAACGGATGTGAAACCCCCCAGTTTAAAAGTCCCAGATACCAATTTGGCATTGGTATCGGCTAAAATGGAAATGACACCCGTTCCTATTCATGAAAAAACACTACAGTGCTACTTATTTATATCTCCTCTGCTGAAAGTTGAGTTTGCCAGCCATTCCCAGAGTGCCTCAAAACAAGGGCAAGCAAGAAGTTATGTGTGTCCTGTTTTGAAATGAAGCAAACACTGCAACTCCTGTCCTTGGAAATCTGCCCTCCTTGTGTGTTGCACCTGGAGGGGAATCCATGCTCTTCCTTGTCCTTCCTTCTCTCAATATGTTCTTTTCTTGTCTTGCAATGTATAGGGAAGCAGTTCTGGGTGTTTAAGGACACGGTGTTGCAGTCTGGTTACCCCAAGGACATCAGCCAGTTCGGCCACGGCATGCCGGCTCAGAGTATCGAGACGGCCGTGTGGTGGGAAGATGTGGCCAAGACCTACTTCTTCAAAGGGGACAGGTAACTAGGGATATCAGAACGACATCAAACTCCTTTCAAATAGCTCATCATTCCAGGCAACCTACAAAAAATACAGGTGTGTCCAAAGTAGGAGCTGGGGACCATTTGCAGCACATTCTGATAACATTAAACAAGAAAAACACAACAGCAAAAATGGAAAAATCGATCATTTTACAAGGATAAAAAAAAAGTAGTGGCAACATAACGAGAAAAAGTCATAGTATTTCAAGAATATTGTATAATAATAATAGTTGAGGATAAATAATGTCATTTTTGTAGCATAAAGTTTATAAAAGTCAAAATATTAAAGACTGATGTTATTATTTTCTTAAATCCATATTATGAAAAACTAGCAAAACAACAAAGAAAGTTGTAATTTTGGGAGAAATTAGGTTGCGAAAAAAGTTGTAATGTTATGAAAATAAACTCAAAATATTATGGAAATAAAGCCATAATAACAAGAAGAAGGTTGAACTAGAAAATATAATTTTTAAATAAACAGAAGAAGACAGAAGAAAAAAAAACAGCTGTAGTTTTATAACAAAGTCAATATACTAAGAGACAAAACTTGCAATTTTACCAAATTAACTTCATAACAGGCGGGAAAATTATGTAATTTTTGTAGCATAATATGATAAATTGTACATTTTGGGAAATTTGGTTACAGAAAGTGTTAGTGTTATGTGAATGTAGTCAAAATTACAATAACAAAATTTACAAAAATACATTTGAAATAGGTAGAACATTTTAAAAAAACAACAAATAAAAATAACAGCTGAAAATTTCATAGTTTTTAAAGTTGTAATGTTATGTTATGTAGTTCTGGAAAATTACATTGGGATAAAAAGTTATGATATTCTGAAAATAAAGTCAAAATATAGAGAGAAAAACATTTATGAAAATGATTGAAAGAAAAAAGTTTCAATCTTTGGAACATAAGACAAAAACAAAACAACAGCAAAAAAAATTTCATACTAATAAGCATTTTTAAGCAACGGATGAAAACCGGTTGAATGACAGCATATTTTTAGCAAGTGTCATTTACGACCTGCATGAACACGAACTGAAGATTTTCAGCTCTAACAGAAAAATGTTATTATTACCGTACTGACATCAATATAAGACTTTATTTTTTATTATATGCTAATTATTTTTTTAAGAAGACATTGAAGCAAAAAATACAAATACAAATATTCTCGCATTTGTGCCAGCCTGTGTGGGTGAAGGAGCAGGGGAAGTCATGTCGGGGTCACCAAATGTGGAGATGTGGTTTTTGTGGTTTGTACCGCATTCAGACAAAAAGAATCCTTCTCCTCTTTACCATTGTGCTCCTTTTCAGGTACTGGCGCTACAATGAGGAAATGAGAACCATGGACCCCGGCTACCCCAAACCCATCACCGTGTGGAGAGGTGTGCCGGAATCGCCGCAAGGGGCCTTTGTGGATAAAGCCAATGGTACGATTTGTCCTCTCGGCTACTCTCATTGGTAGCGGCGGTGCTGTTCACGTGCCAGCCAGCCGCTATTGATTTTTGCTGGTCACCGGTTCATGCCACAGGAGGTAAAGCAGGATGGCATCGATTTGAAATTCGCCCCAGTTCTTTAGCGATGTGTTCTCTTCCTCACTCGCTCGACGTAGGCCAGGGATGTCCAAACCTTTTTTGTGAGGTCCGCTTTACTTTATTCCAGTAATACTATGACTTTTGCCCATCTTAATTTTACAAAAATTACACTTGTATTTTGTCGTTGGAATACGCCTTTTATGCCCAATATTTGGACTTCATTCACGTGATATTGCAGCTCTTTTTCTTTTTTTTTTTTCAAACTATTTCAACGTTCTTCTTGATAATTATATTCTTGTAATAATTCTGGCGTTGTTCCCATAAAATTTTTACTTTATTCCTTTAATATTATTATAATTATTCCCCAAATGAATTGTCCAAAAACGACAACTTTAATTTTAGCAATAATAGTTATTATTTATTACTTATTTTATTATTTAATTGTATTAAATTTTTTGTTTTTCATTGTAATACAGCTTTAAAAAAAATATATATTTCTTTAATATTTAAAGTCTATGCTAGTTTACTCTTGTGAAATTGTGCCTTTAAAAAAATATTTGGATTGGGTTTTTTTCTATTTCTGCCGTTGCTGTTTTTATTTTCCAACTATTTTAACATTCTGCTTGTAAATTGTCTTCTCATAATTATGACTTTATTCCCATAATAGTTTGACTTAATTCCCGTAATATTTATATAATAATATATATAATATTTATGTATAATATATACCCTCCGCTATATTTCCTCATAACATTATGACATTTTTCCTCATAAAACTGGTTCTTGTTCTCATGACCGAATCATGACCGAAAGAACGAGATCGCGGATACAAGCGGCGGAAATGAGTTTCCTCCATAGGGTGGCTGGACTCACCCTAAGAGATACGGTGAGGAGCTGAGTAGAGCCGCTGCTCCTTCACATCGAGAGGAGCCAGTTGAGGTGGCTCGGGCATCTCGTCCGGATGCCTCCCGGGCGCCTCCCTGGTGAGGTGTTTCGGGCATGCCCTGTCGGGTGAAGTTCCTTGGTAAGACCTAGGACACGCTGGAGGGACTATGTCTCACAGCTGGCCTGCGAACGCCTTGGTGTCCTCCCGGTGGAGCTGGAAGAGGTCGCCGGAGACCGGGAAGTCTGGACTTCCCTACTGAAACTGCTGCCCCCGCGACCCAGACCCGGATAAGCGGAAGAAAATGAAATGGAATGGAACTTGTTTTTGTTGGATTACAGCCTTTTTCCTGAAGGCTGTAGATGCAGACTTTATTTGTGTCAAATCACTGCTGAAATGGAGGAGCAGGTAGAACCACCACTGTGTGCGTACTTCGCTCTAAGCCTGTTGGCCTGGACGGCGCGTAGACGGCGTGAAGGTGTGCTGCTTTCAAAGACGAGAAAACCTTTCCTCATTGAGCCATGTGGGCCCGGGCTCGCTTTTGGCGGCACCTGGGTAGGAAAAAGGCATGCCAGGTGGCGCCGAACGCTCGGGCCATCTGCGCCAAACATTGGCTGCCAGATCCACCGCACCGATATTCAGACGGGGCGTGCGTCAACGTGAGCGTGCAGGCTCGGGGGCTTTGGGAGGGGGGCGCTCGCATTCATCACCTTCATTTCCATGCATGTCAACCTGCTGCTTTTATTTAGGAATTTCTTTTTCTGGCAGGTGGGAGTCGAGTCACACGCTCATAGGCTCGACCCAGATAACAGCGCATCGTTTAGTATGCATCTGTGCTGCGCGTGTGTGTGAGGCAACACTTTTCAGGCTAGGGCGCCCTAGAGCGATGTTGTCCTGGCAAGAACCCACCATAGCGCCACCTGTCTCACCTCTCAACCCACCGCCTTGTTCATATTCACGCTGCATGTTTCTGTCTCTCAATCATCGGCAGCGACGCGTGAGAAGCTCACATGGTAAATTTGTCAGTACATGGCGTGTGGCGGGTGGGAGGCAGGCGTAACTTAGGATACGCGACAACAAAGGTGGTAACGAGGTGGAGCGTCAGCAACTTTCTATGTCCATTTTTCTCCAGCACGAGCTTGATAATCAAGTATTTATGAAGATAAAGAATTTACAGCTCACACTAATGTGGTTGGTCCTCCACAGTCACATTTAATAACCACCATTTTTCATAATGGAAAGCAAGCAATCAAAAGCAAGACTGTATTTATAAATAATTTAAAAAAGTCTAAATAAATGCATTTGAATTTCTCCTCTATATGCAGCATAGACAGCAGATGAGAATTTGTAAACAGAAAGACAGAATTGTACTGCAATCCCTCGCCACGTTGCGCTTTGAAAGTTTTATCAACTAAGTAATCATGCTGTTTTCAGGTTCAATATATAGTCAAAAGTATGCACATTTCATGTATTTCTTGCCTAAATTAAGCATTTTCAAGCATACAATTTGCAAAATGAAGTCAAACACAGACTTAAGGCATTCAGAAGACTCATTCAAGGATGTTGTGATGCTATGCAGTATTCTACACTGGTCACTAGGTGTCAGTAATGTTGCTTTAATGGTGGGGGAGACTGCTGAACACATTTAAAGCAACACACACGAACGGGTCTTATTTATGTCTTTTTTTTCTCTTATTCTATCTATTACATATTTTAATTATTGGTTATAGACCACAGGTGTCTGCGCCAATAAGTTCCATCATCTGTCTTGATAACTGTTTTTGTTGTGTGTAAAAATATAATAATAAAAATAAAATAAACAAATAATTTCACTTTAATTTGACAGCCATTTTAACCTGAAATTATTCTTGATTATTTTTTTCTCAGTGAAAATTCTCTGAATTCTACACCACCACGAGCCATGGTGATTTGTTCTATTATAAGAAATATGACAAAGATAATAATGCTTGGTTTAAATACGTTGGTTTTTATTACAGATGCACAATATCTTTTGTTCAGACTAATAACTTTCTGCTTCTCAAGGCCAATATGATAACGAGAACTTTTTTTATCTGCTTTTTTCACATTAAGAATTAAGTGCAGTTAGTGCACCCCTAGAGGTAAAAAGGAGTGGAAGAAATGAGAATGTGACCAAGTGTACCTGTTGATTTGTCCTAATCAAATATCATGACATTACTACTACCACTTCACTATTATCAGGAGAACCAGAGTATCAGGAGGAGGAGCCCCCTGCTGTGGCCCTGCAAGGTGCACTGTATTCGGGCACACTCTCCGAGCAGCCGGTGTGATGCCACAAGCGTCTCTGGCAAAACCTTTGCACTTTTCAAACGGCGCGGCACAACAAGCCCCATTTGTGGTAGCGGTGTGGCGTTTCGAGTCCCCATCATCGCATGTTTACAAGTAAACATCACAGGCAGGAGAAAAAAGGAGAGCTTGATTTGCTCACCTGCGCAGTACGGGTAATCTGGCGTCATTTCAGCCTTTAAAAAAAAAAAAAAATTAATAAAAATTGAGCTACTTTTAACGTTATTGTATTTATAGGTACGATGTCATAATGTCCGACCCGATAATTTTCGTGCACCCCTGATTGATATGCTTGTCGTGTGCAGATTTGACAGAAAACTACCCTTAGTAATAATGAGCACTAACTGCAAGAGGAACAAATCGTTTTTCCCTGCTGGTTGGCGGCGAGAAAGGACCTACTTGACTTTCCTCTCTGGCGCACTCTATTTCCCTGAAAACAGCAGGCATGAATAATAAACAGCCAGCCCACTTGGGCACGGGATGGGGCAGTTCAGCATGCCACACGCGACATAACGACGCCGTCGCCGCTCTGGACCAAACTCGGGGTCCTGAAATCCAAGACGTGGAAATGGACGTTGTCTTGGCAAATAATCCCACGGAGGGACAAGCGTTTGCAAGTAGATTCTCCCTCCGGGGGGGCAGAATCAGCCGCCGACGCTGACTCGTTGTGACTTTCTTGTTTGCATGGCACCGGGAGAATGGAGCACTCCTTCGCTGTGTAAAAACCTCCACAGCAGCTCCTTTTCTGGATGACATTTACTGTGCTCTGGGATTTCACTCTTCTTTTTCCTCAGCCTTTGTAATTAATCGCCGGAGACGATGGCGCTTAACAACTTCCTTTGCTAACGAGCGCTCGGCTGCAAAGTCTCACACGCTTCACTTTTCGCAAAACCCTTTTCATTATTTAGGCTACGTGACCCGTTATTATTATTATTATTATTATTATTATTGTAAATGAAAATCACAGTTATTTTAGTCCACTTATCAGCGTTGGTAACGAGGGCAATTACCGTACATCACAAAAGTACAGCGACGCCTCAGTTAGCGTACACCCGGGTTAGCATATTTTTTAGTTTACATTCCATTTTACATTTTTGCCTCGGTTAGCGCACACAATCAATAATACACTGCGTGAGTCGTGTTAGCGTGCATTTGTCAAGAAAGATCTTCACTTTTCCCTTCACCATGTTCAAGGGATGTTAAATGTTTGCTAAGCTAAATGCTAAGCTAACGGTTTGTTACCCGCGTTGTTATACAATAGCTGAGGCCAAATTGGGGTTTATATGTTTGTCAAAAACCAAAAAAAAAAACATTTCAGATTTCAGTTTTTGCTGCCCTGTTTTGTCTTTGCGCTGTAGTTTTGCAAGTTTGGCGTCAATTTTTTAACTACTTAGCTGACTTATGGTTCCTGTTTCCAGGTGTTGGCTAGCAAACAGGGCGCTAACAAGGACGGGTTGGACTCACACCGTGTGTTAGTAACACGACAACATGTGCAGCATATCCTACGCTAACCGGAAAATGTACGCAAATGTTGGCGTTAACTAAAAAACACGCTAATAAGGGCATAGGCTAACTCAGTGGTTTTCAAACTGGGGGGCGCTCCCCCTAGGGGGGCCCCGGCGTTATGACAGGGGGGGCTACCTTGAACACGATTAATCATTACCGTATTTTTCAGACTACAAGCTGCTACTTTTTTCTCTCCCTTAGAATCCTGAGGCTGTAATAACGAATCGCCTTCCTATGGATCTTTTTTGCCACTTGGATGTATGGTGTTGGGGGCGGGGGGCTGAAAATAATTTTATCTCCAAAGGGTGGGCACAGCAAAAAAAAAAACGGGACTACCTGTTAGCATCCTTTGAGTGCCTTAACACCTCATCTCCTTGCCGCATTTAGGTTTCACCTACTTCTACAAGGGGAAGGAGTACTGGAAGTTCAACAATCAGTTCCTGCGCGTGGAGCCGGGCTACCCGCGCTCCATCCTCAAGGACTTCATGGGCTGCGACCTGAAAGCGGCGGTCCCGGGGCGCCCGCCCTCCGACGGCGGCGGCACGGACGTGGTGATCGAGCTGGACAACGAGGCCAACACGGTGAAGGCGGTGGCCATCGTCATCCCGTGCGTGCTGGCGCTGTGCCTGCTGGTGCTGGTCTACACGGTGGTGCAGTTCAAGAGGAAGGGCACGCCGCGCCACATACTTTACTGCAAACGCTCCATGCAGGAATGGGTGTGACCTCCTCGCCGCTCCATGGCTGTCCCGGCGGACGTCTTAAGCCACGCCCTCGCAAACGGCCTGACGATCGGCCCCCAGACGCGCCCCTGAGGCGTGTCCTCGGGACAAGTTGACTGCGGAGTCGGACTTCTTGGCTAACGGGGGGAGCAGAGGAACACTTTGAAGGTACGACCTTCCGGAAAAAAAAAACACTTGAGGTCGTTTTCCTTTTGTATCTTTTTGCCGGACAGCTCTTAATCAGCGGGAGGACTTGGAGCGGGGCACTCTTCCCACAGGCAAGTCCTTGTCATCTGTCATATCAGGTGTTTGGGGGGGGTCTATTTTTTTGATTCCTCGCGTCACAGGGGTGTCCAAAGTGCAGCCAGGAGGCCCGATTCCCTCCCCGGTTATTTTTTTACTGGCCATTAATACAAAAGAAGAAACGCCCCCTTTTGAAAATAAAATGATTTTATCCCCCCTTCCGAAAAATATGCTAATAATGAAAAGTGTCCGTGGTAGCCCCACGCCCCCCGTGTCATAACGCCAGGCCCCCTCTAGGCGACGCGCCCCCCATTTTGAAAACCACTGAATTATACTGACATACAGAAGATGGCATGAAATCTGTTTATGTCGACGCCCCTCGGACTGGCTGACTGACGTCGACATAAGCGCGTGTAGCCATTGCTTGCACTTTGACTTGGGACCTTGGACACAACAAACATAACATTTCTGCAGATGAAGTTTCCAAAGTGCTGCACAATCTTATAAATCCAAAATGTTCCAACTAATCACATTTATTATATTGAAATATTATTTTTTAAAACCTGTGTATATACATATATCCATATTTGAGTTTTCCAAATAAATAACTAAATAAATACAATAAATTCAACTGGAGGAAAATGTCCTATTTGGATGCAATATATTTAAAAGTAAATAAAGACTATTATGTAAATACAAACACTGAAATCAATAAAAAAAACAAAAGTTTCCATAAAATGAAATCGGTGCCTAGCGTTGGTTGACATAAGCAAATTGTCAACATGAGCGGGCTCCAGTGTTTTTACTACTTGACTCATTTCATTATTTTTAAATTCAAGCAACCGCAAAAACGATGTCATGGTTAATTTTAAACAATGAATTGGGCCTCGGAGGGTGAAGTTTAGACACCCCTGGTCTACAGCAACAAATCAACACGTTTTCCTTCATTTGCATCCTTTTAATTAGCAAAGCAAATCCTCACTGTTCCCTTTAAAATGTCAACAAAACCAAATAAAATCTCTCCAAAGAGGAGCACTTTTTTTTTCGTTTTATTTTTATTTTTTGGAATCCGTGGCTCCTTCCCCTTGTGGATCCACGAGCGGGACGTCCGACTGTTGTGGCAGTCTGTTTCTGTGAGACACAGTGGCCAAAACCTTCTGCAATATTCCGAACTCGCCTTAATTATACGTACTCGTGCTTGGTTTTTGCTGTACTGTCGTGTTTTTTATTTTTACTTTTTATTGAACGCAGCTTTAAAAGCTTCTCGTGGATTTTATTACCCAGGATTCTCAGCACTGACTTGCTGGGCCAGGTAGTGGTGTTACTATTCTGATACTTGGGAGGGTTCTGGAGTCAAGCCACTATTTTGCTTTGTATTTGTTGCCGTGAAAGTGGATATCGAGTGAGTGGTTTTGTCAATGAACAAATCTCTTTTCTACTTCTGCTGCCTTGTTTTCAGCCCTCGCTCATCCCACATTCTTCTTGTCTTCTTTCTGTGGAGATCAGTGCCTGTCAGCAGCGTGCATGCAAGCTTTTACAACCCCACACGTCTTCTCGGAGGACTTTTTTTTTTTATTGCCACACCCCAGCCTCCAGGTAATGCTACATCCAACACAACATCAAGGATCAACAAATACTGGGAGTTTTTTTTTTTTCCTTTTTCATGTCCTCTCTGAATGTCTGTTGTCATGACAGTTGGGCACAATCGGAACATCTCACTGTCGTTATCCCCCCCCCCCATGTAAGACTTTTTGGACAACGGAGCAAAGTGTCCTGACAGAATGAATAAATGGATCAATACATGATTAAGAGCTGCCTTCAAACTGTCTTTTCATCATTTTCTGGGGTTAACCAATGCAGTCGAAGTTTAATGTAGGACCGCAGTCACTTCATTGACAAGCAATCCATCGGCTGATTGTTATTTTTTAAAAGGGTAACAGGCACCAGGTCTCAATTGCCGCTTGTATGGAACGTCACCATTCTATATTGACAAAGTCTCCATCCCTAGGGGGTCTCGGAACGCCTCCGCCAATCATTTGCTCCCTAATTAAACACAAAAAGGCAGTCATTTGTGCTGTTGTGTATAAAAATGATCAATTGTGCAAGTGTCAACCTGCGTTCACCCAGCCCCCCCACTTGCTCCAAAAACTAACCAAAAATAGTTGCAATTGTTTGTGCTGTAAAAATGTAGAAATAGTTATTAAGGTAATTGCTAATGTCAACCTACTGTACATTCACCCAGGACCCAGGCCCTATTTCCTCCAAAAATAGTCATGATCGTTTGTGCTGTAAAAATGATCGATTGTGTTTTTTTTTTTTAGTTATTAAGCTTATTGCCAATATCAACTTACGTTCACCCAGGTCCTATTTGCTCCAAAAACTAACCAATAGACTTGATTCTTTGTGCCACTTTGTGCCCAAATGATTGATTATTGCATTTTAGCTAACTAAAAATTCTAAAAGTCCATTGTTAACTGATGTTCAAAACAAGTGTGTTTTGCTTACAAGTGAAAATTGCGGCATCAAAATGAAAGTACAGAATATTCAGTTTGATGAATTCAGTGTCTGAAAAATGAACCCTCCCTCCCCCCAAATAGTCAGAATGGTTTGTGCTACGTTTCTGCTGGTTTGTGCCGTAAAATGGATTGTGCTTCTGCCTTTTGCGTTATTAAAGATTGTGTCCGGTGATGGCGTCACCCAAACCCCTCAACACACCCCAAATGAAACCAAAGTAGGCCCGTTTCTTACTGCTGTAAAAATGATGGATGTTGCTTTTGTGACCGGTATTCCGATGATGCGAGCGCTCATACATAATGCAAGTCCCTGAAACCGCCACGGCGCTAATTCTAATTCGAATCCTCACTTCCTCACTTCCTTGCTTCCTTTGACAGAAATGGCGGCTTGTGACTTGTGACAGCCTCCTGGTCTCTCATTGTTGGTTTTTATCCACTGCATGTGAGCAGTACCATGTGACACGTATCTAAAACCGCCACTGCCCGGTGCTATTCTGGTCTCCTGCTGCTGCTGCTGCTGTCATTGGCTCCAAAAGTGAGTGATTAGAAGAGGAAGTGAAGGAATACATTTTCATTTAACCCGAGCCCTCATGGCGCCCTACTTAATGGCCCCCTCTTAGGTTAAGGACCGTTTCCCCTGCTGGTGCTTATTAGCACAGCTCAGAGCTGTGATGAAGGTCAGCTGAGGCCAAGCCTTGGCGTGGACGAAGAAACAAAGGAGCAAATATACAAGCAGGGGAGAGAAATGGTTGTTTACGTGCGCGCCGTCATGGCCTTTGCATGGCTTCCCACCTCTGTATGCGTTCAGTGGCTTTCCATAGCCTCACATGCGGTAGCAAACATTAGTGCACGGGTGGCCACCTTTATTCCACTATGAAGGTTTTTTTTTTAAAAAGTGAAATACAATTTTGCTGTCATTTTTAGTGCAATTTTGGCATTTAATTTTAATATATGCACATTTTGAAGTACAATAGCCTTTTTGTGCAATTTTTATATTTCAATTTAATGTATGCAAAGTTTCGGGCAATATTTGATTTTGTGGTCTTTTAGTGCAATTTTGATATTTGATTAGAATTTATGCAAATTTCCAAATAAAATAGCATTTTGTGTTTCTTTGTTAGATTTTTTTTAAATTTAATTTAATGTAGAAATTTAATTTGTATACTTATTTTGAAGTAAAACTGATTTTTTTCATGCATTTTTAAATTTTAAAGTATGCATATTGGGAAGTACAATAGAATATATAATAATTATATAATATTTAATTTTCATTTATGCATATTCCCAACTGCAATTTGAATTCATCTATACAATACTTAAATTACATTTGCTTAATTTAACTTAAATAAAAGTGGGATTTGGGAACACGAGCGAGTTCGATACGGGGCGTTGTTTCTTCCTTTGTGTGCAGAAATTGCCTGGTGATTGTCACTCTACGGAGTGTGACAATCTTCCAATCTCCTTCCTGGCACCTAATAGACCACCTTTGTGTTCCTGCAGCTGTAATGCACCTTAGAAAAAGCCTGCAGAGTGAAGCACTACACTTTGCATGCTGAATGATACCACTTGTCTAATAGGGTCCTGCAATGCGCTGTTTTAGGGATATTCATTCATTTGGTGCTAAACGTCTGCTTGGAATAACACCAGTGCGTATAAAAACATACCAAGGGTGGCTGGTACATTCCAGACAAAGAATTTCTGCACTAACAGTATTAGATTTTTTTTTTTTTTTTTTTTTAGAATTGCTGACACTTTGTTTTGCCTTCCTGCCATGTTTGGAGTGAAAGCTTTCCTCCTGCGCCGTTATATGTGCGCTTTGTTCACACCAGCGGTGGTTTGACTCTGATGAATGCAGACGGAAAGCAAGGAGCTCTTTAACGCACAACAGAACAAAAAGTTCTTTGGCTCCCGGCAAAGATGTTTTGACAGTCCACAATCAGGACGGTGGCGCTGGAGGTGTAATGATTTATTTAACTTGACGTGAAATGAAATGTTCAACTCGTCGTATGTGTCATCATTACCTTTCATAACACTGACGGGAACTTTACTTTTAGATCTTTTATTTGATCCGAAATGGCTAGCATCATGAACAAAACAAACCGAATAAAATACAAATTTTACCATGTATGGCATCATAACGCTGTCTGGAGTCCAATTTTGGTTGGGCTCAGTGCAAAAATCCAGTCAACAACTTTTTCCAGGCCATCGTGGAACGTTTTTGGTAATTTCTTTTAACTTTAATCCAAAATAATGGAACAGCAAACTTTTCCATGCACACTATGCACAAGGGGTTTGTCCGCATAAATGGTCTAAATAAAATCAAATACAATCAAATAAATTAGATGAAATATTTATTTTTTATTACATATATTATTACTGGACAATATATTTTATATAATGGTAATCAATGTGTTTATATATAATATTTATATATATCGTATGTACAATTCAATTCAACACAATTTAATAGCATTAAACAAAAAAAATCAGAATAGATGACAAAAGTACATTTAACCAAAAATCAACTAAGTCAATTTGGTTGCTTCAACGTGAGCCACATATTAATATTATTATTAACATATTCATAAATACAAGTGTTGCGTAACGACTGCGGTATATTCTAATAGTATACAATTATAAAAACAAAGCACATTTGTTCCCTTTTTTAGGGGTTATCTATTTAAAAGTCAAACTTTCTCTCTATTGGTTCAGGTGAAAGTGGTTTGAAGGTGCTGAGCTCAAGGTTGAAATAATGGTTCCCCCCACCCCCCTCCCATTCCCCAAAAGGTAAATACCGCACTCTTTAGGAAGTGTATAAAAATGTGGTGGCTCAGCGGTTTGCGGTGAAAACACAAACCATCTGACTTTTACAGTCACTCCCACAAAACTATCCTAACAGCTCGTTGTGGACTTTTGTTGGGTTTTTTTCCTCTTTGAAGGGTGAAAAGTTCACGTTTAGTCGGGGTGGTGCCGAGAAACCCCCCAGGAGGCATCTACTATGTCTGAGCTGAAGGTGAAGATGCTGGTGGCTGAAATTCCCCAAGTTCAGAGCTTATACTCTAAGTAGTCCAAAGTATTGGGACACGTTGGGACTTCATGAGGCTGAAACGGACTTAAAGGGATGTCTAGAGAGCAGGAACCGGTGAAGGTCCCCCAGAAGGTCATCGGTGAGGACGCAGATAGCATCTCTACTGTCCCCTGTGGCTTGCTTTTACCTTCCTGCGTCTCTGTGGGCTTCTTGTCCCACTCCGACTGCCATCTTTACGGGAGGAAGGAGGTAAAGATCCGCAGTGTCCAACTCAAATTAGCTCCGTTAATCACAACCATTGATTGGCGTTAAACATGAAAGCCTTGACTTCCTCTTTTGCTTGAGTTATGGCCACAATATGGTTGATAAAATATTTTAGGTTGGAGCAACAATGTCTTCTTATTAATCATGGAAAATAATGCGATGTTTGAATAAATTTGACTCAATGAAATGATTTCTACACAATGAGTGATGGCTAGAAACCGGAAGTAGAGGGGGAATTAGATCAACGTGACGCGTTCAAGAGGAAGGAACAGAAGAAGGAAGAGAAATGTCATGAATACAAACATTTTTTTGGACAATATAGCAAACCTGTCAAGAAAATCTACACCGCACAGTAAGCGGAGTCAAAAAGACAATGTTGGATGTTTTTTTTGCCACCATTCCAGTGAGCATTCTGGGAAGAAATTGGCCATTGTTGCCCGGGTGTGCTCGGACGCCGTTACCTGCCTGCGTTTGAATCTTCCCACCGCGAAGGTAAGGCTCTTTTGTCATTTCTCCGTGCTCTGAAACGTGATGTTATGCTTGAATTCAAGCCAAACGCGCTGAGAAATGTCGACACCGGCGAGCCCTGGAGCTCACTTGCTTCCGTTGTTGATTTGCACGTGGGGGTCTCCACCCGCCCGCCTGGCTGGATGCGCGTGTGTGGAAAACAAGCGCACCCTCTTCGCATCGCAGTGCTATATCTACCGGCAATAAACAATAATGTATATATTTATTTAAAAAAGCACAGACTTGAGCATTACGTGGATTAATTTAGAATATTTTTTCATCCTTCCCTATTGATTGCTTAGTTTTTTTTGCGGTTCTATTTTCTGTTGAGAATTAAAGTGTGCGCCGAGTATCTGTTGATCCTCCAGCGAGGTGGATACATCTCAGAGCGTGGGAACATCAGAGGAACCAAAAATAAAATAATAAATACGTGTTTATTTTTTCCCCGGCCTGGTTTCGCAGCTTCCTGCTCCACTGATAAGGTTTTATCCGCAGGAGACGTTGGACGGCGTTTTTACTTTTATTTTTGAAGGGCTGCAGTTACAAATCTGCTGTATCAACACAACCCAGACAGCCCAGCTTTGTTGATGGTTTCTGTGAGTGGTGGGTTCCAAAAAAAAGAGAGAAAAAAGCATTTCCAGCAGTGTGGAGAGGCTCTACTTGATTTTGCTTCCACAGTGTTGGGGAGCTGGTGGTCTGGTTCCTGTGCTCATGGCAACCATAAGTATAACTTGATTTTTTTTTTTAATTTGTACACAAAAGGATGGGAATGGCAACAACATCTTCAATGCTAGTGTGAAAAGTTCTGATGTCATTTTAACTTTAATCCAGAATGACAGAACAACAAAAATGTTTCGGACGAGCCCGGAAGCGACAAAAAAAACATATTTTCAGCAGGCCCAGCGAGGAAGTTCTTTGTTGCAACCACTAGAAAACCTTTTCTATTCAATCTGAACAATTTCCAAAACGCACCTACATGTACCACACATATTTACAAAATATATTTTTTTTAAAACACACAATGCTGTTTTTTAAAGGTGTATTTTTACATACACTACATGAAGATGGAATGATGCACATTCCTTGCAGTTCATACTTTCCACCAAAAGAGGGCACTGTTGTTACAATCCATCTAATGATTGGTAACTAATTTTGCTGAGGATAATAAGCGATATTGCCAGCATTATTTTGAGAGCCTGTTTTCATGAACGTGATGATAACGTATGGCATGATAGTGCGAGTACGCAATATCTTTCATTTCGCAAGAGTGTCTAACATTGTAATTTGAACGTCAGGAGCTTTTAAATACAAACAAATTAAACAGAAAATTCAACAAAAGTAAAAACTAAATGGACTCTGTCTACACTCTGGCACTTAATATATCCAGGCCAGCAAAATAATTGACTGCAGTTATTTGTGTGCAGTTATTGATTATCGTGGCAGGCCTATGGGCAGTCCAAGAACAATGCTAACAAATAATGATGAGAAGTGTATTGCATTGGAAATAAATTCGTGGGGAATCTGGTCTTAACAAAATGTTGACAGTAATATGGTTTATGTGGTGACGATGTTATGCTGCTGTGATGGAGAATGGGGGGGGGGCTACACTAAGTTTGCACTGCAGGCCAATTCTGTTCTCCAGTTTTGTCAAATGCAACTCAGGCCTCCTTTGTATGTGGATCTAAATGCAATATCTCTGCAGTCCGAAGTGTCAGGCTGCATGGAAAGGCGTGGTCTGAGACTCGGATAAAAGGTGCTTGCCGCTGTAGGCGAAAGTTTTTTTCATCGTCCGAAAATCCTTTTAAAAAAAAACAGTTTCAGGGAAGCGGCTGGAGACGTTGCAGCCGTGTGAACTGGGCATCATACCCCGCAGTGCTCAAGGCTGCTTTCCGCTTTAAGCAATGCCTGCAAGGGACAAACATTGACCCCCCAGCAGAGCTCAAATTACACAAAGGACGGCTACGTCCATGGGGAGACCTGACCCGAGATGCATCTGGCAACAAGCAAAACGCACCACGGTCATGATCTGACGTTGACAGGTTTGAGTCTCGGTGGAAGGTGTAAAAGGCAGGAAGCTTGGGAGGGAGGGAGGGCCAGCCCCGTGAGAGCAAGCCGCGGCTCCGTGAAGTCGTCAACTTGACGTGCAAGTCTTTTTCTGCGACGTGGCCTTGTAAAGCAAAGTGCACGTTGTGTGTGTGTGTGATCGTAAGGAACGTGACGACGGGCGCTGAAGCGTGCGTCCACGTGCCTCCTCCCAGGATGTGCGGTCAGTGGCCCGCATGGCCGTGTCGCGGTGCAGTACCAGAAACATGTGCTGTCCTCTGCATGCATGCACCGTTACCGTCTTGCCTGTGCCATTCTCTTACTGACAAATACACCACATGGTGGCGCTATTATTAGCGTTCGAGCGCCAAGAGTTTCTCACAGTTCAATTTACGGTCACAAAATCTGGTATGCATTTTGGTATAAAAATGGTCACATTTGAATAAGATCGGTGGAAAAACATGGCTGCAACCAAACAAACGTCTTTGCGTGGAAACATTTGTAGTTTGACAGGGGGAAAAAAAACCAAAATTTTACGAGAATAACCTCAGGAAGAAAAATGTCATTTTAGTAGCGTAACGTCTAAATATTTAGGAGATGTTTTTTAAAAAGTCATACTACTATGAGAAACAGAACACATAAAGTTGTACGTTTTGGAATATGAGGTTGGGAAACAGCTTTTGTTACGAGAATAAAGTCCAAATATTAAGAGGAAAACAAGTGCTATTACGGGAATAAACGTGGAATATTATCAACAAAAATAATGCTCTTTAGCAGAATAAAGCTGTTTTTTTTTTTAATTTAGTTTAAAAAATGTTTAAAGCCATCTTTTTATTGTTATTTGTTTTATTAAATTATAATTAAACAACTATTTTTGTAAATTTACGTATGAAGCCAAAATATTGTTGAAATAACGTCATTGTTTTATGAAATGAAAATTTGTGAAGAAATTTGAAATATTTGAAAAAAAAAACAGCAACAAAAATGGGGCAACAATTTTAATAATATATTAAAAACCGAAAATATTTAGTAAAATGTATTTTCACTTACAGTATATAACAAAGCTCAGTTTCGATAAAAAAAAAAAAGTAAATATATATTGTTAGCGTATTTCCAAAATATCCAAGTTGCATCCTTTTCATTTCTCGCTCGTGGGCCTCCAGTGGAAAAGTGTGATGAAAAAGCTCCACCTGTCTGCTTGTGTTTATTCCACAACCCATAAGGGGCACCACAAATGCCATTTTTGGAAAAATCCATCCATTTTCTATATCCTCATTAGGGTTGCGGGTATGCTGGAACCTATCCCAGCTGACTTTGGGCGGGAGTCTGTAAAAGCAGGAGAGGAGAGGAGCAGGAGAGTCAGAAGCTGAATACAAGGATGGACTCTTATTGGTGCTGCTAAAAGAGGACATTTTCATCACTCGGGATTCGTGTTTAGCAGCGCGCCGCTCTGGAGGGCAAATGTTAGCATGTCCTTTTTTAGTCACTTCTGCCTGCTAAAAAGCCAACCAGCACCCCCGACCCCCACAAACCCACTACTCATCCCTTTTTCCAAGCAAGTCATTATAGAAGTGGATTATACGCGACAGCGGAATCTCATTCCCAAGCCTCTCAGGAAGCGCCAGGCTGAAACATTTGGATTAAAAATCCTCCTGCAGCTGAAATATACATTTCATATAACATGCATTTTGCACTCTCATGACCTCAGGCTTGGACTTATCAGTAAAAGACATGCATTGTTTCATGCAAGGACATCATCTTGGACTCAGACTTCTATATGAAAATAAATATGTCATTTCACGCCATGTTCAAAATGGGGACGTGGTTGGCTTTTTGGCGACACCTAGTGGCCGCAATAGTTCATTGCGTTGAGCTCGTGACGCAGTTAGTCGCACAGAAGTTGAGCGTGTTCTTACAGAATACTTTCTGCAGACTGTTTGTCTGTAAGTAATGTGCAACTATAATTGCATGATACGTGTGCCGATTGAGAAATGTGCTACTTTAGCGAGCAGGGTGTCGTTTACGTCGGAAACGTAAAATGTGTGGTGTTTGGTTGCTAGCTTCATTAGCCACTGCCTAACCACACACACATTTCTGTTTTTATTCTATTTTGATTCATTCATGAATGCAAAAAATGAAGTTTTGGTGTCTAAAACTCGTGACAGTTGGATTTGTTTTTGTGTCCAGGTAACATTTCACAAGGAAAAAAAAAGTCATAACATTGTGAAAATCAAAACAATGAAAAAAGTTATACTTTTTTTTCCCAGAAAATTAGGCTATGGGAAAAAGCTATAATGTTATGGGAATAAAGTATTATGGGAAGAAAGTTGTGTTATATTAATAATAATCTTATAATATGAGGAGAATATTGTAATTTTAGTAGCATATAGGTGAAATATTAATGAAGTTGCGATCAAAACAAAACAAAGTGCACATTCTAAAAATATAACAAGAAAATAAACATCAAAAATGGAAAAATCAGCCTGAACTTTAACAGAATAAGGTCAAAATATTGAGAGAAAAAAGTCACAATTGTACGAGAATAACCTTGTAATATTATGAGGGACAAATAATGTTGAAATATTAGCTCATATCAAGCATGTATAAAAGGTAAAAAAATATATATTTATAATAAAATGAATATGTTGTAATTTTGTAAAAATTGGGGTGGGTAAAAAGTCATTATTTCATTAGTTTCGAACACGCACACGTTGTGCAATGAATGATACATTCCACTCGTCCACACGTCCGAAAAGGAGTAGGAAGAACCTGAACTTATTTAGTCCTAGCCCCTCTTCACATGATTTGCTAATACATGAAGAACATGCTAATTCATATGTTATTGTCCTCCAATAGTGTCCTGATATCATCCTGTAGAACCTTGATGTCATTGCATAATGCACTGATTCCCAAACCCATTTTGGAGATAAAATTATTTAACATCCTTGCCTAATGCTCTATTTTCTTCCATATGGTTTTTAGCTCCCTTGGGAACGCGCAAGGCCGCCTTTTCTTCCCGCAAAGCCTTGATATCAGAGCGTGGTGCTTTATTATCCGCCATGGGCTTTTTAACCTCTTTAAGAGCGGCACACAAAGCAACATTTTCATCTTTCAACTTCTCGATTTCTTCTTCCAGAGTTTTAGTTTCTTTGCTCTTTGTTCCTCCATGCGGTTTATGACGTCACCGTGGGCCCCCGTGATCTTTTCAATGAGGCTGCCGGTCTGCGATTTTTCGTGTGCTTAAGGTCTGGTTGTGCTGGAGTCCACTCCAGTGTCTCCTTCTCTTGTGTTCCCTTCGTCTCCATCTTTTCTTGTTTGTTCTCAACTCGCGTATGGAGTCGTCCTCCCCCTCCCCCTTTGGCAACAAGACTGACGCTTATTCTGATGTTAAATCCAAGTATCCAGGGCCAGGATCCTTTACGGCTGTAATAAATGCTTTCTTTTTCTTTTGTTTGGCATTGTTGCTAGGCAACTGCTTTAAGATTTACTAATTGGCCGGTTGACCTCCTATATATATAGATATATATATATACTGTGTATATATATATACTGTGTATATATATATACTGTGTATATATATATATACTGTGTATATATATATACTGTGTATATATATATATACTGTGTGTATATATATATATACTGTGTGTATATATATATATA
>QODF01000043.1:6863441-7002367 GCA_024372805.1 Oostethus manadensis | reverse complement strand
GTGCATTTTTTGACTGATGCGTTACTGGAAAACAGCAACAGGTTCTTTTTAATGGCATTACCGCCAGCCAATCAGTACCAAAGCCCAGCAACATTAACACACCACCTTGATTAATCCTCATTATGGAGCACTTCTGAGCGAACAGAAGCTCACGCTCGCCCAGAGTGTGAATTATGAAAGCGTGCAAGGGAACCTGCTGTTCAGGGACGGAACCATACCTTCTTGTTCTGCAAGACCTTTTAAGATGGACGAAAGCAGGCCAGTATATTGTGATTATTTCCGACCGCTTTATCCTCCCTAATGTTTGTCATGTGACAGCGGCGGCGCTAAGTAGCAGACCAGAGACTTTCAGGAGGTTTGAAGTCAAGTCCAAACGGGCTTCCTGCGAGGAGCGGCTGCTGACTGGCCTCCTCTTCCACCATTTATCTCGCTAATTCAACTGACTGGGGAACAAAAGACAACTTAGTAGCCTTAATTGCTTTTGACGCAATGCGTAGATTGTCACAGATTGCCATCGTAAGCATTAGTGCAATTTTTAATTAGCCTCTTTCATATGGAGGCGATTTTGATGAAGGGACGGAGGGAACGTGGCGCTTTTTGTTCCGGGGAGATGCTCAGGGGAGCGTTCAAGAAAAGCAATGGCCTGATTTTGATGGAGACGCTTTCATTATTGCCTCACCGAGCAACGCTGTAATTAAAAAAATAGTGGCGGATAAAACAAGTTTCTCTTCTGTGAGCGCAGTGATTCATCATGAAAACCAATTTTTGTTTGGAATTGTACAAAGTCACAATTTTTAATCACATCTGAAAGCGTCTTCGTTGCCAAAGTGAACGGAGATGAAGCGTTCTGATGACTCTTATAGGATTACAGCAAAGTGCACATTTTTATTTACATTTTTCACCTTGGAATTCAGGGGTGGCCAAAGGTGAGCCATGTATTTAAAAATATAATTTACAAGAAATCTTAAAGAAGAAATTTTACAAGAATAAAGTCAAAATATGAAGAGAAAAAAAGTTGTAATTCAACATAATTTTACAAGAATAAAATATTATGTGGGGAAAAAAATAACACTTTTGTAGCATTAAGGTAAAAAATATGTTTTTAATAGTCACATGGAAGAAAAGTTGTAATTCATTTCTGGAAAATTAGTTTCCGAGAAAGTTTTAATTTTACAATAATAAAGTCAAAATATGAAGAGAAAAAAGTTGTAATTTAACCAGAAAAGGTCATAATTGGACAAGAAAAACATATTATGTGGGGGAAAAAATAACACTTTGTAGCATTAAGGTGAAAAATATGTTTAAAAAGAAAGTCATGTGGAAAAAAAGTTTATTTCTGGAAATTTAGTTTGTGAAAAAGTCTTAATTTTACAAGAATAAAGTCAAAATATGAAGACAAGAAGTTGTAATTTAACCAGAAAAAGTCATAATTTAAACATCATATTATGTGGGGAAAAACACTTTTGTAGCATTAAGGTGAAAAAAAAGTGTAGTAATTAATTTCTAGGAAGTAATTCATTACTACTATTGGAAAAAATCCAAATGGTTTGAACATTTTTTTAAAAAAAGGATACATGATGATGATATATTAATACTCGATACTGATTAGTAGTGTCAGTAACGAGAGACACACAAGCACCAGACGTAATTGAACAACAGGCTTTCAATGCAGGTTTGAATGATCTCTCAAACGTTGTCTGACTTCAATAAAGATTCGGGGTGCATGAGAAAGTAGAATGCCATCATGCTGCTTTGTTAACAAGTACATTGTACAACACAGCAGCAGCAGAACCAGTGTTGTAATAGCGATAACGAGCAGCCTGCAGAGTTGATTGTAAACAACAGTGCAGGTGTCCTGAGTATCAGTAGTATTTGAAAGCACACGCAGAGGTAGATAAATACATGCAGTATTTGACAGCAAGTCACTCTCTAGGTTAACAGAATTTTGCAACGCGACCTACTTTGCGTCGACGGATTCCAGCATCCCACTCACATCCTGCAGGCGACAGTCTCAGGCAACCTAAAGAGAATCTTAGGGGAACTCTGGGAAGTCTTGCTTCGGGATGCCGTGTTCCCGCAAGACCTTTTACTGCAGCCATGCGACTTGGTGTACACCCAACACGCTCATACCACTCGCGTCTTCATTTCCGTCCCTTTGTAAGGAAAGTCTGACTTTTCCCGCACACCCGTCACCTTTTCTCCCCACAAGGTCCTAAGAACACCACGTCCTGTCCCACGGGGGGGGGGGTCTATTTTAGTCCCTCGTGTTAAATGATGCAGCGTGCCCTAAAAATGAAAGCCCGCCTTGAGTGCCACCGCATAAGATACACAATCTAATCGGGGAAGAGAAAACGCGCGATATGTGCCAAAACTGTTTGATACTTGCCTTTCTTGCTTCCCCCCTTTTTTTTTTTTTTCTGGGAGTTTGGAAAAAAAAATCAAAATATTATGCCGTTATTTACATAATATTTAAAATGTATTCTCGTATTTGTAGTTTTTCCCAACCCAATGACGACTGCCAAAAATGACAACTTATTTTTTTAGTATCAGAAAAATAGCGGAAAATTGCCACATTTTTCTTGTTACAAAACAATTGTCCTTCTGCTCAAAATTCCAACTTTATTCATTGTTTTATTTCTCATATTACCATCCCGGTTTTCGCATTCTCCTGTGAAAATGGCAAAAAAACGACACTTTTCCAATATTCTCTTGCCGTTTTTGCATTCTCCCTAGAAAATGGCAAAAAAATGCTATTTTTCCAAGATTTTTTGACGTTTTCGCATTCTCCCTTGAAAATGCCAAAAAAACGTCTTTTTCAAGATTTGTTTGACAATTTTGCATTCTCCCTAGAAAATGGAAAAAAAACGCAATTTTTCTAGATTTTCTTCTGCTGTTTTTGCCTTCCCCCTAGAAAATGGCAAAAAAAATGCAATTTTTCCAAGATTATTTTGCTGTTTTTGCATTCTCCTGTGAAAATGGCAAAAAAAAAACGCCACTTTTCCAGGTTTTATAACATCTCTTTCCTTTAATATTTTAACTTTATGCTACTAAAACGATGTTTTTTGGTCATTATATTACATCGTTCTCTTTAAAATCACTCAGATTACATTTTTCTTTTTCATTATTTTTCGAAATTGCTGCGAGCCAATAAAAACAAATCATAAGGCAAATGTAGGACTATACCAAATTAGTTGGTTTTATTGAGAATTTCACCAAGTATTTGGTACAAAGCGTTTATGCTCACACCACATTGACATTTTAACCATCCAAGTCCAGAATTTTTAGGCTAGGGCTTCAAAAAAACAACGTATTCAAGTAATTTGTGTTTATTTTTAAAACTTGCAGGCTGGCTGTAAGTAATGTGCAAAAAGACTTCAATACTAAGAATACATTTCAGTTGTTGCTTGGCTTGGCCTCCCGTGTGATGAACGATGCATGCTGACAAGCAAAGGGATCCACATCGTGAGCGTTCATGTTCAGTGATTAGGACCACGCAGCGCTGACGCTGAGCTCCAGAAGATAGATGGCGCACGTGGGTGAAGTGACAGACAGGCAGCTGGCATTCTCCCCAATTAGACGCACGCGCCGTCCCGCCTCCTGTCCAACCTCGCCCACCGGGTCAACCACAATCAAAATTTCAATTAAAGTGGAAAATGTGTCCGATGGAGACGGGACGCGTGTCGGTGCATCAGGTTTCGGCAGCTTATCGGGAGCGTGGAGTGGGGAATTTTTTTTTTTTAAGCATTTGGGCAATTATTTCATTATTACAAATCCTGCTGACTGTGGGCCGAGATTAGCAGTACCCAATTATTACAACAATTACAAAGCAGACAGCAACGCCAAAAGTGCTTGGCCTGCAGATGGAGGAGGCGGGGGGACTGAGCGTCAGCTTAAAGAGCCGTATTAGAACGGCGAGGGTGAAGGGAAGATGAGGGCACGGGAGGTTTGAGGGTTCTGTTCAGCGTAGTTCACAGGTTACAGCCTGCAATTATTGCCCCAAACTCCTGCATGCAAACCCTGCAGAAAACTTTCCTGAAACACGAGCATGATGAATCGCGCGCTACAACACCAATAAAATAATAAGAGGAAGAGGTGCACCTCGTACCGCCATTACAGCTGCGGGATGTCACCGAGCCCAAAAATATAGGAACAGCACCACCGCCCTACCATATGTAACCCATAATAGTTTCAAAGAACTGCACAGAAATATGTACTTTTCTGCCACTTTTAGTCATCCTGTTCGACAACAGCAGCTAAACTTTGTCAAATTGCTATCACCTCAGTTGGCGCCCGCGACGTAAGACAGCTTTAAATCGGTTTTATGTCTAATGCAGTGCAATCCGCCTGTTTTTCCATGATGTATGTATGGCTGATTTGTGTTTAGTCGATTAATCTGAAGCTTGTCGTTGGAGTAATCGATTAAGGCCAAGGGTTTTAACAAGAAAACAAAAAACAACAGAAAAAAATGACATAAGTCATAATACTGAAAGAAAGTTCCTGAGAAAAAGTCAGAATTTTGGGGGGAATAACGTTGTAATATTATGAGGGGAAAAATAATATCAATTTAGTAGCATAAATATGCAATATTAAGGGGAAAATGTATATTTCTCAAATAAATTTCATGAAAAACAAAACAATGTAATCTCCGGAAAATTAGGTTTTGTAAAAAGTTATGATGCTAGAATAAAGTCGAAATATTATGGGAATAAAGTCAAGAAGAAAAAAAAAACAGCAAAAATCTGCAGTCATTTTACAAAAAGAAAGTCAAAATATTAATACTTGAACAAGAAAAAGGCATATACATTGTAACTATGATGGAAAAAAAACTTCAATTTAGTAGCATAAAGTTTAAATATTACAGGAAAAAAACACAATTTCTTTAAAAATAAGAGAAAACATAACAATGTAATGTTTTGAAAAATTATGTTTCGGAAAAAGTATTAATGATGCAAAAATAATGTTATGGGAAAAATAAAAGTCATAATTAGTAGAACATTTACAGGAAGAAAAACCCCAAAGCGTCTATTTTGGGGAAAGAAAACGCTTCAGGGCTTCAGAGTAGCTGTTTCCGTGCTATGTGGGTTATAAATAACAAATAAATACACATTTTTTAAAAACGTCATTTCCAAGCGCCCACAAGGCATGCTGGGTAGTGTAGCTGCAACTTCCCCTGCCGCTACAGCGTTGAAGTCAATGTGAGTTAGTGGAAACTGCTTTTCCGGTGTGTGTAATGACAAACATGAGCGTCTGGGAGGCGTGCTAACGTTTGCTACAGCGGATGAGCTAAGAAGTTTTTTTCCACATGTGGCAGAAAAACGGAAACGTGTGTCACGCAAGGAAACCAGTACGGAAACACTGCTATACGGTATCGGTTTATGGGTGGATACGCATGATCGCCTCGTGTCCATGATTGACAACAGGGAGCATTATTATTATGAAACGACTATTTTTACACAAATAAGGTCTGTAACTTTTGGTGAGACACACAAGCACCAGACTTGATTTGGTGGAACGACAGGCGTTGTCGCGGCCAACTCAACGGCCCCAAACGTCACTACCTGGCCGCGCCACCGCAACGTACTTGCAGCAACACACACGAGTGGGAATTGCGGGGGAGGGCACATACATACAAGTCAGCCGACATTGTTCCTCTGCTGGCGTTCCGCCGTTGCATTTTACCGAGCAGCCAAACTCCTCACCAGCCATGTCACCGCACAGCCGTAGAGAATAATCAGTCGCCGGCCGAGGCGGCAGGTCGGCGAGCAATCAAGTGCTGACTTCCTGGCTGTCAGACCGAGTTGACCTTCAGCGTGAAGATCTGATCTGAAAGATTGGAAGGTTTGTTGGAGATTGAGTTGGGGGGGGGGGATTTTTACCCATCGCAGAATTTAGTTTTGCTTGGTTTCAGCTTAGTGTCCCGGTAAATATGCTTATGAAATGTTCCGTGTCTAATATTCCATTTGAGTAGTTGTAGTTGCACACAAACAAACATATTTCTGCTGCGATACGAATCCACGTCACGTGGACCAGCTATGACTATCTGGACCAGGCTACATGCCTCAAATCACCTTTAGATAGCTTCAGGTGTCTGGGCGTGTGAGTCCGCCTAACATTACTTCTAATTATGCACAAGCATGGATACGTGTTTCTGCTGAGATACACATTCATGCCACACCGACTAGCTATGATTATGTGGTGGAGGTTAGAGGCCCCTGCGATTGACTGGAACCAGTCCATGGTGTACCCCGCCCCCCGCCTGAAGTCCTCTGGGATAGGCTCCAGCATACCCGCGACCCTAATGAGGATAAGCGGCATGGAAATGGATGGAGGATTAAAGGCCACCTGTATCCAAAACAAGTCCTCCACATGCTTATCACCTGATACAAATCTCTTTGGGTGTCTGGGCATGTGAGTCCGCCCTTAACCGTCTCCGGCCCTCCCAGGAGTAAATCCCCCCCCCCTACTTGCATTAGGGTTTCTTATGTTAACCACCATATTAGCATGAATAGTCTGACGTCTTCTCTGGGAGGCTTCTAAAGTGTTAACACGCGTGGTGCCAGACGTGAGTAAAAGTCCTGACTGTGCCACCTGCTGACACACACTCGGGTCACGGATTTTACGCGCTTGGGAAAATGCGTCGTCCAGCAAGTCGTCGTCCGGGAACGTCAATATTTTTCTCCATAATCTGCTTCCCCTTTTCTCTTTTTGTCGCCATCAGTGCGTTTCGAGGCCGTTGCCCGGGCTCACCACGCAAAGTGCCGCCGGCAGCAGCTGAGCGCATCTCTGTGGCTCGGCAGCGCGAGCCCGGAGAGGGCTGGAGGATGCATCTGCCATGACGCTGATGCACTGACTCAGAGCTCTGGACCCAACCCGGCGGGGGTTTGACACGTCTACCGCACAGAGCCACATGACATGCACAAAAAGCATCCGTTAGCTTCCTTTTCCATATCTCCATCCCTCACATCCAGCAAGCGGGGGGGGGAGGGGTGTCAAGCGTCCCCCTGAGTAAAACGGCGATAACACCTTTAATGGCTCAATCTCCGTCACGTGCGCAACATGTAATGGCGTGCTTGTTGTCAGCGCGTGTCGCTTCCCACGTCGCCTCCAATCCGTCTCTTCCGGTCTGGTTTCCAATTCCGCATCATCTCGCCATGTCAGGGCCAACACTAACATCCATGTTCTTCTTTTCATCCCTTAGCCAGTAGAACTGGAGCCCTGCAGGCACGAAATAACACACCTAGAGTCATTCCACGTGGAGTGGGAGGAGAACCTCTGGCTACTTTGAGTGCAAGGTGAGGTCAAGTAATGTGTCATTACCACCCCCTGGTGACCACAATACGACGTATGACTTGCATTTCAATATGTTTTCTCTAACAATAGACCAAAGTCAGACAGGTCAGTCCTGATAAATCCACAAATCAAATGACATCACGCTGGCAGTGATACAGTTCTGAAAGCTGCACATTTCTTCGCGGGACAAACGTACATATAAGAACTTGAAAATCTCCGGGCTAATAGAGTCCGTGACATGAGCAGAAACCGATCTGCATCCAACCTGGAAAAATGAGCTTTCCCTGCAGGTCCTGAAAAACAGTCAGGAAGAGTCAGCGTTTTGGCATTTTTGGGGTTCGGTCGCAACCCTCAGTGAGGTAAATTGAGCTGAAAAAATGCTGAGGAAAAAAAGCCAAATCAATCAGAGTGGCATTTTCGGCCGTTTTTAGTTCTGACGCAACCCTCGTTGAAATATACCTCACATGCGACGTGTGTGCGGGTGCGGAAATGCAACACCGACATCACTTTCTTCCTTCGCATATCCCCAAGAATACAATAGGATGACATTTTCAAGACTTCTTTGTTCAACTCCATCCAGTCACACAACAAAAACATCTCCAGCAAAGGCCACCAAGACTCTGACCTTCTCATTGTTTCACATGACCAAATTTGCAAAGGCCAGTATGAGAAGACATGCATTCATTTCCCTTTCATTTAGACTGTATTTCAATTCTAGTGGGCCTGTGTGTGTTGTAATAAGGGTATGAAAATATGGTAAATATGATACACGTGAGGCGTGGTGCAACTTATTAGTGAGGTGTTGGGCAGATGATGTTGCATGTGTTTGCTCACTTCTGCTTCAAATGCACTTCAGGGCCTTGTTATTAAGTTTCAATTTGTCTGGAGTAGTTCTCCGAAGGAATTAGTTATTAATGAGTAAACAGACATCAGAATGGATTTAGGACACACACTGCGATGGGAGACGCAGCTGAGAGTGGATTTAGTTTGGAATCATTGATATGTATTTACTAGAGGCAACGCTTAATACAAATAAAAGTTTTGAATACAAAAAGTAGACTTATTTTTGAACTTATGTTAAAAATTCAGTTGCATTTATATTAAAGGATTTAATTGAAATTGAAGTATTTTTAAATTATGTTTTATATTTATATTGGATGTCATGAAAATATAAATAACAATGATTATGAGTAAATATAAAGAAGGATGGAATACTTTAAAAAAATACCTTAAACATAAAACCATGAAAAATATTTGATCATTATTATATATATTAAATATAATATAAAAACTTGACAATTTTCAAGGTTGTCTTAGATGCAGTGGGTTGTCTCATATGCGGGAAAATTATAGTTTTTTTTATTGTTTGAATAATAACAGTCATATATAAGACAAAAAAACAATCATAAATATTATTTAAAAAAATTATAAATCAAGCAAGTAGACATCAACAAGCCAAAAAATATGTTTATTAAAATACAAAGCACCTATGATTTAACTGACGTGTATTTACATATCTTTGGGTTTGATATTATTATTACATAGAACAATATTGTTATTTTATATAAATATGTCTCCTCCCTGAGCCAACACCTTATCGTGGTGGAGGAGTTTGCGTGTCCCAGTGTGATCCTTGGAGCTAAGTTGTCGGGGGCTGTCGTGCCCCTGGTAGGGTCACCCATGACAAACGTGTCCTAGGGGAGGGACCAGACAGAGAGTGGCTCAAAAGACCCTAATGATGAATAACACAATTGGACTTTCCCTCGCCCGAACGCAGGTCACCAGGGTCCCCCTCTGGAGCCAGGCCTGGAGGTGGGGCACGATGGCGAGCGTCTGGTGGCCAGGTCTGCACCCATGGGGCCCGGTCGGGCACAGCCCGAAAAGATAACATGAGTCCCCCTCCCATGAGCTCACCATTCGTAGGAGGGGCCAAGGGGGCCGGGTGCTAAGTGAGCTGGGTGGCGGCCAGAGACAGAGGCATTGGCGGTCCGATCCTCGGCTACAGAGGCTAGTTGTCGGTACGTGGTATGTCACCTCTTTGGTGGGGAAGGAGCCTTAGCTGGTGCGTGAGGTGGAGAAATTCTGGCTAGATATAGTCGGACTCACCTCAACGCACAGCAAGGGCTTTGGAACCAGTCCTCTCGAGAGGGGCTGGACTTCATTCCACTCTGGTGTTGCCGGCAATGAGAGGTGACGGGCAGGGTTGGTAATTCTTGTTGCCCCCCGGTTTCAAGCCTGAACGTTGGATTTTAACCCAGTAAACGAGAGGGTAGTTTCCCTACGCCTTCGGGTGGGGGGACGGGTCTTGACTGTTGTTTGTGCTTATGCGCCAAATAGCAGTTCAGAATACCAGCCCTTTTTGGAGTCCTTAGAGGAAGTACTAGAGAGTGCTCCCTCGGGGGATTACCTTGTTCTGCTGGGTGACTTCAACGCTCATGTTGGCAACGACAGTGAGACCTGGAGAGGTGTGATTGGGAGGAACGACCCCTGATCTTAACCCGAGCTGTGTTTTGTTATTGGACTTCTGTTCTCGTCACGGATTGTCTATAACGAACACCATGTTCAACCATAAGGGTTCCCACATGTGCACTTGGCACCAGGACACTCCGGGCCGCAGTTTGATGATTGACTTTGTGGTTGTGTCGTCGGACTTGCGGCCACATGTTTTGGACACTCGGGTGAAGAGAGGGCCGGAGCTGTCAACTGATCACCACCTGGTGGTGAGTTGGTTCCAGAGGTGGGGGAGGATGCCGGTCACCCCTGGAAAACCCAAACGCATTGTGAGGGTCTGCTGGGAACGCCTGGCAGAGTCCCCTGTCAGAAGGAGTTTTAACTCCCACCTCCGGGAGAGCTGTGACTATGTTCAGAGGGAGGCAGCGGACATAGAGTCCGAGTGGGTGATGTTTCCTGCCTCCATTGTCGATGCGGCTGATTGGAGCTGTTGCTGGAAGGTGGTCAGTGCCTGTTGTGGCGGTAATCCCAGAACCCGTTGGTGGACACCAGCTAGAGGGATGTCGTCAAGCTGAAAAAAGAGTCCTATCAGGCCCTTTTAGCCATTGGGACTCTGGAGGCAGCTGACAGGTACCGGCAGGCCAAGCGGTCTGCGGCTCTGGCAGTCACTGAGGCAAAAATTCGGACATGGGAGAAGTTCAAAGAGGCCATGGAAAACAACTTCCTGATGGCTTCAAAAAGATTCTGGACCACCATTCACCATCTCAGGAGGGGGAAGCAGTGCACAGTCAACACTGTGTATGGTGGGGACGGTGTGCTGCTGACAGTGTCCTGGTCTATTCGGGGGTTCTGGAGAAGAGTATCCGCCGGGTAGTCAAATCTCGGATTCAGGAGGAGCAGTGTTGTTTTCGTCCTGATCGTGGAACTGTGGACCAAATCTATACTCTCTGCAGGGTCCTTGAGGGTGCACGGGAGTTTGCCCAACCAGTCTACATGTGTTTTGTGGACTTGGAGAAGGCATTCGCTCGTGTTCCTTGGGAAATACTGTGGGGAGTGCTCCGGGTATATGGGGTATCAGACCACCTAATTCAGGCGGTACGTTCCCTGTATGACCGGTGTCGGAGTTTGGTTCGCATTGCCGACAATAAGTCGGACCCGTTTCCAGTGAGGGTTGGACTCCGCCAGGGCTTCCCTTTGTCACCGATTCTGTTCACTACTTTCATGGAATTTCTAGGCGCAGCCAGGGCGTTGAGGGGTTTCAGTTTGGTGGCCGCGGGATTCGATCTCTGCTTTTTGCAGATGATGTGGTCCTGTTGGCTTCATCGAGCAGTGACCTTCAACTATCACTGGATCGGTTCGCAGCTGAGTGTGAAGCGGCTGGGATGAGAATCAGCACCTCCAAATCCGAGTTAATGGTTCTTGCCCGGAAAAGGGTGGAGTGCCATCTCCGGGTCGGGGATGAGGTCCTGCCTCAAGTGGAGGAGTTTAAGTACCTCAGGGTGAGGCAAGGATGAAACGCGAGATGGACAGGTGGATTGGTGCGGCCACTGCAGTGATGCGGACTCTGCGCCGGTCTGTCGTGGTGAAAAGAGAGCTGAGCCAAAAGGCTAAGCTCTCAATTTACTAGTCGATCTACGTTCCTACCCTCACCTATGGTCATGAGCTTTGGGTAGTGACCAAAAGGACAAGATCGCGGGTACAAGCGGCCGAAATGAGTTTTCCCTACAGGGTGGCTGGGCTCTCCCTTAGAGATAGGGTGAGAAGCACTGTCATCCGGGAGAGATTCGGAATAGAACCGCTGGCTCGGGCATCTGGTTAGGATGCCTNCGGTTCGCAGCTGAGTGTGAAGCGGCTGGGATGAGAATCAGCACCTCCAAATCCGAGTTCATGGTTCTTGCCCGGAAAAGGGTGGAGTGCCATCTCCGGGTCGGGGATGAGGTCCTGCCTCAAGTTGGAGGAGTTTAAGTACCTCGGGGTGAGGGAAGGATGAAACGCGAGATGGACAGGCGGATTGGTGCGGCCACTGCAGTAATGCGGACTCTGCGCCGGTCTGTCGTGGTGAAAAGAGAGCTGAGCCAAAAGGCGAAGCTCTCAATTTACTAGTCGATCTACGTTCCTACCCTCACCTATGGTCATGAGCTTTGGGTAGTGACCAAAAGGACAAGATCGCGGGTACAAGCAGCCGAAACGAGTTTTCCCTACAGGGTGGCTGGGCTCTCCCTTAGAGATAGGGTGAGAAGCACTGTCATCCGGGAGAGACTCGGAATAGAACCGCTGGCTCGGGCATCTGGTTAGGATGCCTCCCTGGGGAGGTGTTCAGGGCACGTCCAACCGGTAGGAGGCCTCGGGGAAGACCCAGGACACGCTGGAGAGACTATGTCTTTCAGCTGGCCTGGGAACGCCTCGGCATCTGCCGGGAAAAGCTGGACGAAGTGGCCGGGGAGAGGGGACGTCCGGGCTTCCCTGCTTAGGCTGCTGCCCCCGTGACCCGACCTCTGATAAGCGGAAGAAAATGGATGGATGGACATAAATATGTAAGGTATTCAAGGTCATCTTAGATGCAGGTCAATTTCAGTTGTAAAATGTTACTAATGACTTATTTTTATATTTGTTAAATTATTCGCCACACGTACAGTATATGTGCAAATTAATCATTTTTTTACTGTTTCATTCAACGCTCGGGTAAGACTTAAAAACGTATGGAAATTGGGCTAAACCATTCCAGCGCCTTGGATTTCATCAAGTATTCTGGCCCATAATGCATTGTGCCGAGGAGACCTGTCCACCTTTTACACAAGCCCATAATGCGTCATTGGCTGCAGACTGGTGGGGGGACAAGGGAACACTGTGAAATGTGAGTGAAAGTCAATGCAAGAGAATGAGTCCCATTGATCTCTGTTGAAATACACCACGGGAGTGCAGACACGGCCTGCCAAACCGACCCCGTTTAACTATAATGCGTATTGGCACACTTATTGAATCCCCCACCCCCAGCCCCTTCCACATGCAAGCCAGCGTGCCAAACTGCAAATCAAACAAGAGCAAGTTTTACGTTAAAGAGGATGCATGCTTTTTTGGAAATGCCACCCTCTGTGCATGAAAGTAAGAACACTCAAGGCAATAAATAAAACAAATGTTAACGTTGTACATTATTACATCTCCCGCGGTGACAAATAGCTTGTTTGCTTTTAGTTGCGCACGAGTACTTTTATTCACTTTCATTGTAATTCTGCTCTGTTTACCCTTCATTCCGCCTTTGCGGAGGCATGCTCCTGACTTAACCAAACGAATGAAGACGCTAACACGATGCTGTTGCATTGATTTATTTATCGCTAAGTCTGAGTCACCAAGCTACAATACGAACAGAAGAGAAACACAAACAGACAGTCGGGCACATGCATCGTTGTGTGAAGTCGCACACAAACTTTTACACGGTTTTTTGGCATCCATTTATCCCTCTAAAGCAGTCCAAAATGTTCATCTCATTCAGAACTTCACGCGTTTACTGTAATTCCCAATCGAAAATCATTCATTCATTTTCTATACCGCTTATCCTCATTAGGGTCACGGGGATGCTGGAGCCTATCCCAGCTGGCTTTGGGCGAGAGGCGGGGTACACCCTGGACTGGTCGCCAGTCAATCGCAGGGCAAAAAAACTGCCCATTGATCGAAAATCAATGGGCAGTTTATTTGACGACCCCAACTGGTGAAAAATAACAAGCCTTTTTTTGGGGGGGGCCAGCATAATATTCTAAAAATATAATTTAACAAGAAAACTAAAAAAATAATTACAGTATAAATGAAGACAATTTTTTTTTTGGTTGCTAAGGAGGAAAAAGTCGCAATTTTATGAGAATAAACAAAAAGTTGCATAGGCTCCCGCATACCCGCGACCCTAATGAGGATAAGCGGTCTAGAAAATAAATGGATGATAAAGAAAAAGTTGCGGCAATAACTGTTTTTAAAACATATTATTTTTGAACCCGTGTATCTACATGTGTATGCGAGCGTTTACCACAAAGAGATTCACATCCCTACTTATTATTCAGTAGATAAAAACTTCTCGCCATCTACGATTGAGAGATTGTGATTAATTATGAATTAATTTCTGCCAAAATGAGATTCATTGCAATTAAATCTTTTAATCAATTGACAGCCCTTTTTCTAATATTATGAGGAAAATCATTTCCGTAGCAGAGTTGAAATATTAACAAAAAATGTTTTTTTTAAAAGTCATAAAACAGTCTTTTTTGGGACATTTATTTGGGGAAAAAGTTATACTATGGGATTGAAGTCTAAATATGCGACTGAAGTTATAATTACTGGAAGGAAATGTACAAGAACAATGTTGTAGTCGATGGAAAATGTAAAAAAGCCCGGCCCACTATTTGGGAAGCAGTGTGTTAGGGAAAATGTAATCTCAGGATTAAAGAAGTATAATATCTCTAATATTATAAAACAAGAACGACAACAAAAGAAAGTTAGGTTAGGGGGAAAGATTTAATATGCGAATAAAGTCAAAATATTTTAAGGAGAAAGTATCAAAATATTTATATAAAATATATACATATTGTATACATTTTTATAAATATACATATCATTTTATAAGTATTTAAAACATTTGGAAATTAAACAAACCAGCAAAAATTGGGAGTCTCAGTTGGAAAATAGATTTCCACACATTGCAAGGACCCGTTTTGCTTCGGCATTCCCTCGCAATTTCTCCTGAAACTGCTTGATCTCGGTCCACATAGATTCGGTCTTGCCAGGCCGTACGGTTTTTGCCATAGATGTGCACGCTCACGCTGAGATATGATGATTGTCTTTGTTTCTCGGGCCGCGTGCCCGGCTCGACGGTCTTCAGCGACACATGCATCTCTCTCCCGAAGCCCGGTGCTGCAATCTGAAGAGGCATATCTGGTTACCTGCAGGGCCTCCCCTGCGCTGTGAGCCCATATCAAAGCACACACTTGGAAGTCGGGAGGGGGGTGGCGGTTCCCTCTCAGACAGTCGGGGAAGATAGAATGTGAGGTCGGAGGGGGGTTGAGACTGTTTTTCTTTACTTTGGAAGTAGCTCAGTCACCACGGAGGTGAGGCTTGTTTAAATAAAGAATATCTTCACTAACTCATAAAAGATGGAGCAAAGAGAGGCTGCCGGTGAGATGCTGTAAACTCGGGGAACGGCAAAGGGAGTAAATCGGCAGATGTTGACGAAGATTTGTCATTAATAAACAAAGATGAAGCCATGCCAGGATACGCGGAGGATCTTTGTTCCTTTTTCACAAAAGCTCTTTTGTTTCTTCTTTGCACGTTTCAATTGATCTTCTCATAAGCTACCGAATCTCATCTCAAAGGGACGTCACTTTGCATCGCACCAAGCAATCGGGGACTCTTCAGGTCATTTTAATTATAGAGAGGAACCTCGCTCGTCGTGACTAATCTGTCTCAAGTGGAAACATGCGAAAAGAACAGAGAAATCCCGTTAGAAACAATGTACATCCAATTCAATCCAATGCTTTGTTTGGCTCCATTATGGGTAACTGTAATAATATGCAAAGAACTACGGAGTCCGCTGCTGATGATGTCAGAGGTTGGGGTTTCAAAACCTTGAAACCAATTTCTTCTCAACAAAATCCACCATACTGTAGAAATGTTAAAGTCCACAACCACTACGTCTAAACCGACACTTCAGGTCGGTTTAGGTTTATGTTTCCCATCGTCTTCCTCTGATGTAGTCCGCATTAGTCAACCGAAACATGTTCCGGTACAAAACGTTTCAGAAGAATTCCCCTTCAAGCAAACGGTGTAAGAACGGAGTCTAGTTGAATGCGCTGAGCGCTTTGCCACCAAAACAGCAGCTGGTGTGCATTTCATAGCCCATTTGTTCCCGAGGTGTATTTCAATCCCCAGAGCAATCAGGGTGGGTGGCAAAAGAAAACAACATCATTTTGAATACACTGAAACCTACACTGACATCATAAACACTGCCTGAGCAGTATCGGGTCCTCCTTCAGGAATAGGACCGCCTCATTCATCAGGAGACACGCACCGTAGGTAATGTTGTGGAACCAACTCCTAGGTAGAAACTTGCAGCCTATTTTAGTCTGCTCAATCTTGCGCTCAAACGCTGACAATGAGATGGATGAGAGGAATAAAGGCAGCCGTGGGCTTTGGGTAAACAATGGAAGTCAAAGGATAAGGACAAACTTTTACTACAACTCTTGCTTTTAAGGTGCAAAAGGAATCGTTTCCACATCGGTGTGTCCAAAACGTCCCAGAAAGCATCAGGGCTGACGGCGACAGAAGTGGGATTGCGCAAGAAGGCAGCACAACAATAAAACAAGAGGACAGTTTGATGGCACACCTTTCAGGATGTTAGAACAGCGTATAAAAATTTCCCCTCCCGGAGCAATCCCTCTCACTTTTATTCCTTTACCAGATGTGAAAGGATGGTCGCCGTGCAAAAGAACCAGCCAGGATGCACATTACACCGTCCATCTTAACAGAGACCAGACATTAGAACATGGTACTTAACACGAAGAGGAAGGAGAGTGTTGGGCCAAACATCGACGCCCTTACTTCCTGACTGTACCACCCAATTGAGTCAAGACTCTCTTGGCTGCAGTATGTAAAAACTAACACATTGTATCGTTTTAAGGCCGGTCATTAGTCATCTTGGTACAGTCCAGATTCAACATTTGAGGTCACTTGGTTTCTGATTGGTCGCTCAAATCTATGGCAAAAGTTCTACTCAAGGGGCGACAGACTTGAAATCTTTGCTTACCTGCACGGATACCGGACAGAGACCGTTCAACTGCTTATGGAGGGCATCAGTGTGGACCGTAGCATTAACGTACTGGGAATGAGGGGGAAGCAAGTTAAACTGGTAGTAGCAGCCTTGATGGGAACTTCCAAGTCCCGAGACCCAGTATGGATTTCCAAATCTACAAGCCATCTGAGGTTGGATGCATGAAACGGTATCTAGTTCAAGCTATACTTTCAGCAAATGTCTACTGCATTTGCTAAGGCAAAACCATGCAAGGAAAAAGGTTAGTTAAGGTACTGCTTTTCACATACATTTTGGTGCAGATCCGGGTAAAGGTGCCAATCGAGAATTCCCTCTTGGTCATTGCTTTTTTGTGTGAAAAATAAAGGCTTACTCAAATGAACTTGGCTAGTTTGTTGTTGATGCTCGCCGACGTCTATTTTTCCATGACCTGCTTGGGTGGTCTGTGAACGCATCTTGCCATGGTGTGATGGAGAACGAGGAAGTGTTGTTCCGAGGATGTGTCTAGAGTCCGGTTTACGAGTTGGACATGCTATACATACATGGTGTTGGAATTGAGCTCTGTTGTTGATGTGTTAGGTAGCGCTAAAGTCAGACTGTGTGCATTTGTAGGGGCGCTATATAGCTATATTTAACACTGCAAAATTGTAAAGTAAATAATTCAATACAATATATTATTTACCGCCATTAATTAGACATTTCTCCACATTTGACTGAATTTCCAACTCAGTCTAATGAGCTCCCTCCATTCTCTTGTGTTCTCCCAGCTGTGATCTTTTCGCTCTGCTCCTCCGTTGTGTCAGCTATTCAGTTTCACCCCCTCCTTGTTAGTCAGCCTCAAGTTTATTAGCCTTTGTGTTTCTTGTCCTCTTCCTGCCACTCTCACCATCATTTTTGCCGTTTAGGAAGTCAACAGAATTTGCCTTTTTGCAATTTCGGGTTCTCTTCAATAATAATACAAAAATAATAACCGGAGCTGCAAAGATTAATCGATGAATCGATTATTAATCGATTATCCAAATAATCGACGACTATTTTGGTAATTGATTAATCGTTTTATTATAAAAATGTACATGTTAATATCCTGATTTTAACTATTTTTTAAACTTTCTTAGTGATCCATGAAAGCAGACATATTATCTTTTGTGTTTCAGGGAAAAGCAGATACTTCCCACACATCACTTTCTACTTTGGAAACATTTTTGCCTCTTTTTGATATCTTGCAAAGCAAACCACTGCAGAGATGTGTGCGTATAGCGTGTGTGAAAGCATTCCCACGCAAAGTAAATCCCACACTTGTACTTGTGCTTAGGAAAATGCCTGCATTACTGCCCTCTCTCCATTGTCTCTTACCATGCATACACACAAAACCTACTGGTAGAACAGTGACACTACAGTTTGTGATGTTTGTCACAAAGGGATTACTGCAAAGAAGGGAAAATTAAAAGTGTATTTTTAAAAATCCAATGAATCGAAAAAAAAAAACGACCGATTTATCGATTATGAAAATAATAATAAATAATGTAACATAATTAAAACAATTATTATGCTTGATAAAGTGCATGATATTATGATTATTTAGGGGCTTTTTACACCGAAACATTTTCAGGTCAAAACGGCAAAGTATTTTATGTTGTCAGCCTGTCATCCACACAGAAATGGCCCTGAAAGTGTATTTTTTGGAAATCTGAAATTGCTGGCTTGTCGTTTCCGTGTAGACAAGCAAATCTGCTATTTTTTAAAAACGATGACATAACCAACCTGTTGCCCTTACATGACCAGAAGCAAGCTTTGACGACAAGCCAACCTAAAATTAGAAGATTTCGGCAGACATGACATGACTCACCCAAGTCGACATTCTCCTGATATTTTGTGGTCTTATTCTTCAAAATGACTCATACAGTAGAAGTAATTCCACTTCGTCCTAAGTGTAGATAAGCCTTGGAAACCGTAAGACGACGAACTTGGCTCGATTATCCGTTCCCGTGTGGATGCATCTATTTACGAACCCGGCGCAGTGTGGACCCAATTTTTTTTCAACCTGCTACAAAAAAATCCCAGGAACATTCCCGTGTGGACAGGTTCTTATAAGCTGCTAGGTGCTGTTTTTGTACGCGTGTGGCTGTCGCTTTTTGGCAGCATGATCTTTTTTCAGGATATTGTCATAAAGCAATTGACAGCAGGCGATGTCATCTATGGATGTAATGTAACCCTTTGCTCTTTTCCGGATGAGAGCAGTAAAAACACAAGGCAATGCAAGGTAAACGTCTGCAGAAGCCTTTTCTTTTGCTTCCATTAAGCCATGAATGGATGCTGACACTCTGGTATGTATTCATTTGCATTTAGATGCAGCACAGCAACTTAAACAGCTTTAATAGTAAAGAGAGCCGCTTTATTCTGGAAGAAGTGGCGTGTTTCCCTTAACGAAATGTGAAGTTCAGCTGCAGCTCAAGTCATTGGCTCAGAGAGAGCAGATTTACCGTGGAAAAGACGGATTTAGGGAGTTTGATCCCTCTGTTTTGACTCAAAGGTGCAGGTGTATGGACTAGTTCAAACAATAGTTCTGATTAACTGTCACATCAAATTCAAGTGCCAAATGCATGACTTTTTTGGCTCCTCCAAATGAAGAAAAGCACATGCATTTTACAGCAAAACCTGATTGCAGGAAATATGGCTCTTAGGGGAAGTGGCGGTTTTACAACCACAATTTCATGGAGAATTGGTGAACTGACGAATGGATGAAAATGTCAGACAAGTGGAATGAGGTTTGGCTCTTTTCCCCTGTCAAAGTCTCAAACTTGGACGTCAAAAATACCAAAACAAAAGTGTTATTGCACTAGGGCTGCAAAACTATTTTCTTGGTCAATTAATCCTGAAGCTTCAATTGGACTCCGGACCAGGGGGGGATCCAAACTTTTTCCAGCGAGGCCCACATACTGTAAAAGGAAATGGTGCAAGGGCCACTCTGATATTGTTTGGTCTTTGCTCTTTTTCCCATTTTTCAAATATTTCAACTTTCTTCTTAAAGTCTTTGTGAGGTTTCCTTTTGTAATATTCTGACTTTATATCCATAATAGTTTGACTTTATTCCCATATTAACTTTGTCTTGGTTAAGTGACAACTTAATAAAACAAAATATTTTTCCTCATATTATTGAGATTTTTTCACATGAAATTAAAACTTTTTTTCTCACTGCAATGCGACTTTATTCTCGTAAAATTACAGCAGTTTCATTTTTTGGTAATTTCTCTTCTTGTAATTATGAGGTTATTACCATATTTTATGACAAAAAATTTTCCATAACTTGATTTTTCAAAAATCACAACTTTTTGTTTGTTTCTTTATGCTACTTACATTACATTATTGTTTCTCATCACGCAATGACGTTATCCATGTAAAATTTCTCCTGTTAGATTACAACTTTTTGGTTTTAAAAAGTACCTGAAATCACCACCGAGCCGCATTTTGGACACCCCCACCTTACACGGATCAAATTGATTTGAACCAAAAAGAAACGGTTAGTGATTTGGTCTGCAACATGACTAAGGAAACAGGTAAATCAGAGGATAATGGTATTTAAAAGAAGAAAAAACTGAATAACCTAATAGTTAATTAATTACATAACAAATCAGCCACGATTCATTAATTAATCGTAGGTTAATTGTTTTCGTTGTAGGGTGTGCACACTGCACAAATGTATTTGGGGCAGGCGAGACCATTTGGACCTGTTATTTGGGAAAGTGCTTAAAAGGTTCCTGAGGTCCAAGTGAAGACAGGCTAAAATGATTTCCCTGCTTGCTAATTATAGCATGAATAATTTATAGTGCACCAGACTGGTAGGAAAGACAAAGAAAGGGGAACTTGGAGGAAAGTAAAAAAAAACCACATCAATAGATATGACTGAGGAGAGTTAGAGGCGACAAGGTTACTGAGGTTCCAGCAAGCTCAAAGAGGCCATAAAAGATGGGCCATTCCCTCGGCGGTGGGTGATAATAAGACAAGATAATGCATGGCTTTCAAATGGAACCTTTATGAGATTGAATCTACTCGAGCCCTTGGTGTCAACTTCATTCCATTTGCCGCTAAAATGCAAATGACCCGAACAAGACACACAAACTTGAGGTGTTTTCTCTGCACTCTGGTACTGCAAATGCTGTTTGCAGTGCAATCTTAGTCACTTCAAATTTGCATGGTGCAACAGTTTTTGTACCACCCGTTTTTTACGGTGATCATTGCAACAAATCTGTCCATAGTTGGGACACAGTAGACCGAGTCCAACCAGGCAATGCCTTCAACTTTTATTGTGTGTGTGGTTCATAGAACAGAACAGTGGAGAACTCCTTATCTGTCTCCTTCCTTCCTCAAGGAAGGGGTTCAAACGCACTGCGTATTTCTGTCTGTGCATTTTTATGAATTTTTACAATTGACGGCAGCTGGGAACTTTGACTTTGTCAGATTTCATGATTCATGTTACACTTTTAGTCTAATGCCACACACTCACATAGCACAATCAGAGTTGCTTTTTGGAACGCATTCATGCGGAAAATCGTCATCCATGATGCCTCCATCATTCTGCGCGACACGTCTTTGGAAACAGGAGTCTAGAACATTCAGAGAGATGTTGTCCCATTCTTCAGTGAATAAGGACCATTTAAAACTGATCCAGGAAACCAAAAATTGTACACCAAGCGTGGATGTGGTGGTGCTTGGGGTGAATCGTCGTCTTTCTGAGAGAAGCCGAACTTGGGAGGCAAAGCCGAGGTGTGAGAGACCGGCTCCAACTTTGTCGTCGTCCCTTTGGGTGTTTTGACACGGTGCAATTTGTTCCCTTTTTCATTTTGCCGTCCATCAAATGGTTCCTTTTTCCTCGCCGCCAACATGTAATTGCTTTGTCAGGTGGCTTTGTTTTTTCCGAGGATGACAGCAAACGTGGCAAAGAAGAACTGAAAGCCTCTTTCATTGTTGCATTTTAGTTCTATTACATGCTGTGTATACACTATGTACAGTACTATACAGTACTATGTACCATATTGTACATACACAGCACATGAATAACAGTGGACCGTCTCACCACTTCATAACGACATTGTGCAGCACAGTACAGCACTCCTGTTACATAGAGGATCTTTGACTAGTGTTTTCGCTGTAGGTTCTTAACAACGGCAGAGCACTGCTGTTATATAGAAGATCTTTGACTAGTGTCTTTTCCGTAGGTCTTTATACAAAACACAGCACTACTGTTATATAGAGGATCTTTGACTAGTGTCTTTGCCGTAGGTCTTTATAAAAAAACAGAGCACTAATGTTGTACAGTATAGAGGATCTTTGACTAGTGTTTTTGCCGTAGGTCTTTATACAAAAACAGACCACTACTGCTATATAAATGATCTTTGACTAGTGTGTTTGCCGTAGGTCTTTTTACAAAACAAAGCACTACAGTTATATAGAGGATCTTTGACTAGTGTCTTTGCCGTAGGTCTTTATTCAAAAACAGAGCACTATTGTTATATAAATGATCTTTGACTAGTGTCTTTGCCGTAGGTCTTTTTACAAAACAGAGCACTACTGTTATATAAATGATCTTTGATTAGTGTCTTTGCCGTAGGTCTTTATACAAAACCGAGCACTACTGTTATATAGAGGATCTTGGACTAATGTCTTTGCCGTAGGTCTTTATAAAAAAAACAGAGCACTAATGTTATATAAATGATCTTTGACTAGTGTCTTTGCCGTAGATCTTTATACAAAACAGAGCACTACTGTTATATAGAGGATCTTTGACTGGTGTTTTTGTGGTAGGTCTTTATACAAAAACAGCAGCGTGGTCCTGTCATATAGATGATCTTTGACTAGTATTTTTGCAGTAGGTATCTACAAAACAACTTCTCTCATATGGAGAACTAGTAGAGAACTAATAGAATCTAGTCAAATCCTTGCCTTACACAGTAGGTCTTTTCACAAAAACAACAGCGTTCTCCTGGCATTTAGAGGATCTTTGACTAGTATTTTTAAGAGGGTCTTTTCAAAACCAGCAAATGGCTTCTCTCATATGGAAAATGTTTGACTATCACTTTGACTAAGTCTTTATACAAAAACAGCAGAGTGCCCCTGTGATATAGTGGATCTTTGACTAGCATTTTTATTAATACAAACAGCAGAGCAGCCTTGTCATATGGAGGGTCTTTGCCCAACAGTTTTGCACTAGGAGCAGAGCGCTCTTGTCATAGCGCTAGGTTTCCAAAGTGGAGTTGGGCAATTGTAATGGGGGTATGTGAATAAAAACTTCATACAATTAGCGCCTCACATTTGCAAGTGCTGCAGAAATTCAAATGTAAGGAAGCCAACATCAGGCTTGTGCAGGAGTAGGGGGTACATGGGTTCAGGTCCATTTTCAGAAAGGGTTTGCCGCTGTAAAAAGTTTGGGAACCACTGATCAGAGGATCTTAGACTAGCTTTTTTGCAGTAGGTAGGAAAGGAGAAGGCGGCTGTGGTTTTATATACAAGTGTGTGTATATATATATATATATATATGATCTTTGACTAGTGTTCTCTTTCCATGCATATTTCAAGAGATGACATTACAATCTTGCGGGAATTGTCTTTGACTCCTTTTCAGTTTCTTTCTCTTGCATTTGGAGCAAGTGGGCTCTTCCAAGGTGCCGCGGTTAATAGAGTAGTGCTCTGTCTATTTTGCTTCGTATTCTCCTATTGTAGCAAATGTTTCCGATGCAGAATGAAATGTTCCACATGAGCATTAAACTTGTTACTTTGTACCGAAGGCTGCAGCGCCGTATGAGTGGCAAAGTCCTGGGAGGGTTTATTACCAAAACGTATCATCCTTTCCTGTGTTTGCATGCTTTGGGGCATCCCGGGGCTAAAAGTGACAGATAAATGAAGCGAGCAGAGGATGACAGAGGTAGATGACACAGAGGACTAAGAGACTGGAAAGTTAGAGGCGGCGATGTCGTGGAGGAAGCTTGACAGCCACTCAGGAGAACTGGCAGGCCATTGAGGGAACGAGGAGGCGCGTCTCGCTCATGATGAGATGTGTGGGGAAGAGAGCATCGCTGATGACATTCTGGTAAAGAGATATGCGGGGGGGGCAAAAGCGGCGCATGAGAAGGGATCTCGGGTCTATTCCAGCAGATTACCCACAGCGAGGGTACGTTGTTGTCATCTGGCTACAGAGTTCCAAGTATCCATGAGAGCATGTCTACACTTTCTAGAGGTGGATCGTGCTATCACAAACATGGCCTGTTTTGCAGTGTAACCTCTGCTTTAATACAGTAGCACAAATTCTTTACCCCCTGATTGATGGCAAGCAAAGTGTAGCATTTCCAGTGCACGGCTTGGCATTTTTTCCAAAATGTTTTTTGGAAAGTACACTTCTAGTGACAACGCCCTGCATGGTTTTTATTACAGCAATTAAATATTTATCAGATTTGTTGTTAAGTAGGGCTGTCCAAAATCTACAGCATTAAGTAATTGTTTTAATTGAGAAACAATTATTCATGCAATTTGTCGAATTTATATGTATTATGTTTTATGAATGAATATTTCAATTGATTTTGTGCGTGTGTATATGTTTGGAATAAACCATGACTAAATATGCCTCCCTTTTTACTGGATTTTATTAACAGAAACAAAACAATAAAAATTATATATTTTAATGTTCATTCATTTTCTGTACCGCTTATCCTCATTAGGGTCACGGGGGATGCTGGAGCCTATCCCAGCTGGCTTTGGGCGAGAGGCGGGGTACACTCTGGACTGGTCGCCAGTCAATCGCAGGGCACATATAAACAAACATTCACACTCACATTCATACCTATGGACAATTTAGAGTCGCCAATTAACCTAACATGCATGTTTTTGGAATGTTGGAGGAAACCGGAGTACCCGGAGAAAACCCACGCACGCACGAGGAGACCATGCAAACTCCACACAGAGATGCCCAACGGAGATTTGAACCCAGGTCTTCCAGATCTCCTGACTGTGTGGCCAATGTGCTAACCACTCAGCCACCGTGCGGCCCATATTTTAATGTTTGATGTATATATTTTATATGTCATTTTTATTATATGTTTAAAATTTTATGAATCATATATTGTGTAAATATAAATATAATATATAGTAATATAATATAAACTATATAGTTTATAATAAATTAGTTAATGTGGTTAATACATTATTTTTGACAGCTCTAATAATACTAACTAGTAAATAGTAAATATTAAATGTTAATCTGGAATTGTGTCCAGTCGTTTATTTTTCTGTGAATTAAATAAAGATAAAAAAATGTAAAAAAGGAAATAATTTTAGATTAAAATGTTTTTTTTTATTAAAATAATTGGTTACCAAGCATCCTTTTTCACAGTTCAAATTTGAAATATTAGACATTAAATATTAAATGACATTAATTCCTAATTGTTTTCTGTTTCTATTAATAAAAGGCAGTAAAAAGGGGGCATATTTCAGAGATAGCTGCAAATGTGATTCGTCGTGATTACTTCATTTGAAAACTGATCTGATTACAAATTTTCATCATTTTAACAACCATACTAATACGTTTATGTGTAACGTATGATGCTTCTAATGTTATGGAACATTATTATTGGATGATTGGAGTGCAATGAACTTGACTAAAGTCGCACACATTTACTACATACTGTATGTGTATATATAATAATTTAGGAACATATTTATATAAAATCTCCCACACGTGACAGCTGAGACAGATGAAACTGGCGATACAAAAAAAAAATAAAAAATCAGCCAGGCAGCAATCTTAGACACACCTTCAGATGTTACTGAACGCTCTTCAAATGAATGCACGTGAGGAGATGAGCTTGGGATGAATTCATCTCGGATGGATGAGGAACAGCTCCCATATGTTGGGCCTGCTGGGGCGCTAAGAGACACAATCCTTATTTCCCCTGAGGTGGCGGTTGGTGGACCTAAATGGAGTGGAGATAGGGGACATTTATCTGTGGAGATGACTGAGGACACACACACACACACACACACACACACCCACGGCAAGCAGCAGTTCATATCCTTATCGTGACCCATTTCTCCTTACCTTACCCGGTGTTATGAAAGCTTCTTATCGTCAGCGCACGAAGACGAGGTCAGCTATAGGGAGGAAGATTACCTTGAGTTCTGAGCAACAAGAACAAGAGTGCAGCAGCAGACAATGTTCCCGCAGAAAAACTTGAAATCGGATGACACACATCTTTTCAAGCCGTCTGGTTTTCCCATCCGTTTCACATTAGTATCAGTTTAGCTTCAAAACATTCCAGGAAAAGCGAATTAAAGATGGGGGGTGGCATCAGGCAAAGGATGTCATGTTTTCTTACAAGGCTGGCTGTGGCAAGTATTCAGTTCAGAATCACGTTTCTCTAACTCAAAACATGTCATTAAAACAGGTGTCGCAAAGCATGCTGGGAAGGGCTCCCAGCCTTAGAAATATGAAACATATAAGAAAATATTCTGCTCAGAAAAATTTGAAGAACTTTTTTTAGTCAGAGTATAGTAACCTGTCAGTCAGACTTCTGGGATATTGATGTGGTCAGTTAAGTAGCAGAGGGGGTTTCTCATCAGTTTCAGCTGCTTTGTTGTTCATGAAATCAACAACAGGTGCATCAGACCCCAAAACAGAAATGCTTTACCAGGTTGAGGCCACGGACTCCTCATCTCCTTTGGCTGTAGTTTTTCATTTGTCTTGGATCAACATCTCTGTTGATAGCATGGTGCGGTACCTGGACGCTACAGAGATTGCACAAGTAGTCCAACTCCTCCAGGATGGCACATCAATACGTACCGTTGCAAGAAGGTTTGCTGTGTCTCAAGAGTCTCAAGAGCATGGAAGAGATTCCAGGAGACCGGTAGTTACTCCAGGAGAGCTGGACAGGGTCGTAGAAGCTCCTTAAACCCTCAGCAGGATAGGTATCTGCTCCTTTGTGCAAGGAGGAACAGGATGAGCACTGCCAGAGCCCTACAAAATGACCTCCAGCAGGCCACTGGCGTGAATGTTTCTGACCAAACAATCAGAAACAGGCTCCATGAGGGCGGCCTGAGGGTCTGGCGTCCTGCAGTGGGCCCGGTGCTCACTGCCCAGCACCGTAGAGCTCGACTGGCATTTGGTTTTGTTTGTTTCTCATATTCTTTAATATTTCAACTTTAAGCTACCAAAAAGACAATATGACTAGTATATGCTCTAAAAACTTGGACTTTTTTCTCATTGGAATATGATCTTTTTTGTCATATTTTGACTTTTGTTCATAAAATAACAGCTTTGTTCCGTTGGAATTGTAAAAGAAGTAGTCGGTTGGTTGCGGACTTGAGTTGGAGACTTTTTTAAAGCCGTTCCGCTGTCAGACTGTTTATATCAACATGCAAGCGAGTGCTAAAAGAGAAGTGCGGTCCAGCTGTTGACAGCATCTGTATTTTAAGTCTGCTAACAGCCCAATCAAACACCCTGCAGCCATCAGTGACAATTACTAGCCTCGGTATAACGAATGTGGCCACGGTCTGCTTGAGCGGGGCAAAAGCTGAAAAAGCACAGAGCATACCCGGATTGTAAATTCATAAAGAAAAAATATAAACAAAATAAATCGTCAGCACATTGGAAAACCCCTAGCAATCTTTTTGCGAACTCACACGATGTTTATTACGTGAACATTACCCCTGATGTCATTTGTTATGGAAAGTAAAACACAAAACTTGTCAAATGAGTTGAAATGAGTTTGTCAGTACTTGGAATGAAATCATCCAAAGTCATGTCTGGTTATGCTCAACATCTTGCAAGCATATGGCAGATATCTCCTGCTTGCTTTGACATGAACGCAGTTTGTCTTTAACTCGATACTCCCTTTGCAATTCAAGCCATGTATCTATTTTGATCAAATGTCATTTTTCTACTATTTAGGCCAAAGTTTATTTTACCTTTGGGGTTTTTTTTTAGCGTTTGCACAAAGACGTTGTGTGACGTTTGCTGTGGAATAAATGTGTGCGCAGCCGATGGGAGACTAAACAAAAGCTGAGTTTGTCGTATACGTGCATGTTATGGTACAACAATCATCTAACAAGACAGGAAATTAAATGTATGAGGGCCAAGAAAAGCAAAAACAAAGAGAGATTTTTCCTGCTAATCCCGCAAGAAAAGGTGAAGACCGAAAAATATGAAACGTGGAGCAAATGTTCCCAGGAGAAATGCACAAATCCACACTTAACATCCTTTTTACCCAAGACTCTTGTTGTTGTGTGAAAGAGAGTGGGGAGGGTGGAGGTTATTACTTGGAATGGGAATGCCACTCTAGAAGGACTTCTCAACATCTTCCATTGTTTGATCGATGGGTGGCTTTGTTAATACCTCTGCCCCACATTAGCTTCCTACTTCCCATACGTGATATCAGAGTGCGATCAGCCACACGTACGTATTACTTTGTACTTTTTTTTCACCTTCTTTATCAAAGTGCTTGCACTCTCAGCTTTTTTTGGCCCCAGCGTCACATGGAGACTGAAGATGAACACAGAACCGAGTCCGCCGACGTCTATGCACACTTAAAAGGTCCCGGGCATGACTCATCGACTTTGCTGTATTATGTTATATATTCTTTGTAATTATGTTTTACATCAGGGGTGTCATTCTTATAGTCATCAAGGGCCACATCACAGTTATGGCTACCCTCGGAGGGCCGATAACTAACGAATTTACTGTGAATGAATATGAACGTGGAATTGCCACATGATATTATACAATTTCCCATGCATTTGATCATTTTCTGACCATTGTGTTTGTTGTTTATGTTTTTTAAATAATATAATAGCTTGTTTTGATTTCATATGTCAAAACGACAAGCACATATTCAAGTATTTATGATCTATGCTTGGAACATGTTGGTGCAGGATGGGACAATACCAAAGAATATTTTCTCAAAATTGAAAAACCCCCAAATACATTTAGCTAGAAAGATGAGGTGATTTATTGAACCACATTTTCTACCAGGCTTTTAATTATCTTTCAATTATTTTTTTAAATCGGCTTATTGATGAGCATCTTCTAGCCTGTTTAAATGTGCATGTTGATAAGCATGTGTAGTAAACGTACTGTGAAAAGAGGTTTATATGCTTTGCAGCCTTGTCGCTATGGTGGAATAGTGTTTCGAAGACATTCTGTAAACAAGACATGACTTACTTACTTACTGTTCCGTTGAGGCATTGGTCATTCGTCTTTGTTTTGTGTACCGGAGGAAGAGCATCCTTTTTTAAAATGTGTTCATACCGTACTTTCAGGCCAAATGCTTCTCCTAAAGCTGTTGCTTCAAAGAAGCCATCAGTGAAATAATCACTGCAAAGAACAGAACTCGTGGTGGGTGTCCATCTGTCTCTTGTTCTCTGCACTTGCTTTGTTCATTCTTAAATGTTCATGTTTTGGGAAAGATCACTAACTTACAGTATCACTCAGTGTCAACATCCAGCAGCAACACAAGATTTTGGCATGACTACTATTTTGAGGAAAAATATATGCTCTACCTGGAGTAGCGTTTGTTAAATAAAGTATCTATCCATTCTTCAATCCAGCCATCCGCGTGGGCGGGCTTTCTCCAGGTACTCCAGCTTCTACCCACATTCCAAAAATATGCATGCCAGGTTAACTGGAGACTCGTGAGTGTGAATGGTTTGTCTGCATGTGCTCTGAGACTGGCTGAAGAAAAGTGGTATAAAAAAAATGGATAGTTTGTGTTTTTCTGTGAGCACTGAAGTCTTTTTGTGCTTGGCGGAGGTAACCACATGGCCAGAGTGGCACATTCGCTTTGTTAATGAGGTATGGTGCGGGTGTTGGGAAGATGCAGATACGCACATTTATTATATGATTCATAATTTAGCACACACAAGGAGACCCTGGATGAGTCGTGTTTGCCATTCATTAGGGAGAATGACAAACATCACGCCAGGCTCGGGGTTCTGTTTTATCTTTAGCCGATGAGCAACAATGTCAGTAGAGGGAGGGGCCGCCGAACATCCTTGACCCGGCCCGACACTCCCAGGCGATCTTTACGGAACTGTGTACGTCGCCCGGTCAGGCCTGTGAGAGTCGGCCGCTCCGCATCCAGATGATGGATCGCCTTCACGCCCTCCCCACCACGCTTTTATGCCATGTTTATTGTTATGCGCTCATCTGTTCTCATCTGTCAGCAGACGGGCCTCAGGCCGGGTTAAAGGTCCGGGTTAGACATGTCCACCTTAGCTAGGTTCAGCAACAATAAGCTGTCACTTTTTCACCTTGAAATAACAAACCCACTGAGAGAATAATGCAGCAATGTTGCCATGGCGACCCCGTATGCTGCACCTGTGGTTCTCCACTGCCGGACCCACCATGATTGCGGAAACTTTTTAGGTCAAATATTTCAAATTTCCTCAATTTAATGACAAGACTGTGCAGTTTGAACGTGAAGGTAGTGCAAAATAACACAAATGATAATAATGACAATCTGCCAGCATACCCAGCATGCTTTGCAAATGGCAGAGGCGGGCTTAGTTTTGCATGTGTACTAGTGTGTCAGAGTTGTTTTTTGTGGCGCAGTTGTGTTGTCTTCATTATGCTGTTACAAAAATCAGTGTACGGCGCAATCTGTGAAGTCGTACAATTGGGGATTCGACCCTTTCAGAGTAAAATAAAGACGCAAAAAATTCCAGATTAAAATGACGCTAGCACCTGTGCGTCTTGTAAATGAGATGGTTCTTATTTCTTCACTTGAAAGCCATGCCGTGGCATGTGGGCGGGGTTTTACCTGTTCAGTATCCAATCGGCATGCAGTGGGACAGGTAATGTCATCTAATAACATTGCCTGGTCCCCTCGATATAACATAATATTTTATCATATTTTTAGACTAAAACGTCGTAGTCCCCACAAAACAGCACTTTTTTTTGACAAAGGGCGATACAGCGAGGGAGCGACGTTCGAACCGCGGTATAGCGAAGGACTGTAGTTCTATTTCATTTTATTTTGCCTTTTTTTACGCTAAAATGCTTTTATGGAACCGAATGATTAGTGAATTTGTATATTTTTGAAAAGCAGCGAGAGTAAAGTTGCGAAATTTGAACGACGAGGTTTCTTCTCTATTTCAGTCATTGCGGTTGAAGGAAGAGATTTAATTGAAGATGAAGGTCTTGGATGTGATGAGTCACAAATTGCGTTACCTGTAATGGCGCACCTTTGCCTAATATCTGCCTTTCATCTGGCATGTGTGCTGATGCGACCGTTTCCCGCCTCTGCATCAAAGTGACGACTAGCGCCGTAATTGCTAGATCCTATCTGGACTCTCGCTAAAACGCTAACAGTGTGTGCGCGGGGAGGGGGTAGGGGGGGGATGTAACCAGTTTGAACGTTTGCGGCTCAGTTTATTTTTTGAAATGAAACAGAATTTTGAATTTCTGTGTGCAGGTCCAACGCAAATGCCTTTATTGCTTTTAAAACACACACGCGGTGTCTGGGTTTCTTCCCACAGTCGCACCGTGTAACGCGAGATACGATCAAAAGGGGAAAAAAAGGTCATTAAGCCTGATGATGTGAAGTTGCGGTTTTTCTTTGCAGTGGGGGGGGGATGAGGGTCGTGGCAGTTCAGGGTGATTTATTTATCCTCCAAAGAAAGAGAAAGCTATACGTGGCTGTCAGGTCATAGCGGAGTCATCCTATGCAGCCTTGTTCTATTGAAATAAATGCTTGTAGCGTGAGTAATACATGTTAGGTTGGTGTCAGAAGTGGGATCAGTGAAGTGAAGCGAAGCTCCCAGTAAACAGCAAATTAGGGTTTGGCAGAGGATGTTTCAGAACATCTGGCATCCTTCCTCGCTGAAAGCAGCTTTGGTCTTTCTGTGGCTTTACAGTTCAGTCCAAGTCGGAGATGTGAGCGTGGCGTTTATAGTTTGGGCGGTTCTGCGACTTGTATATCAAATTATATCCAGTGTATATAATTGAAGTGGGGGGTTGTTTTTTTGGCGACACCTAGTGGCCCCAATAACTCATTGGGTTGAGCGTGTGACGCAGTTAGGCACACAAAGTGAATGATAGCAGACATTTTTATTACACTCCCTGCCTTTGAAACCATGTGTCTGTAAGTCATGTGCTATGAGGCGTGAGGATTGAGAAATATGGTATTTTACACAAAGTTGTTGTCTGATCGGGACACTCACTACGTCTAGCTTGGCGATCGAAGCTGCTGCGTCGGCCACTGACTAACTAAATACACATGTATGATTTTTCAGTCTATTTTCATTCATGTGGGATTACAACTCTAAAGTTTTGATGTTACAATACGGCGGTTTGATGCGATTCTACACAGCGGGATGCGTTCGGATGTCATGCCAGGTATTAAACGTGTCATCTTCCAGAACATTCTGACATTTATTAAACACCCGAGTAATTTGACTTTGACTTGAGGTTGCATATAATTTAGATTCAGGGTGTCCAAAGTGCCCGCGGCTGTTTTGTATTGGTCTGCAACACACACAAGAAAAAAAAGGGAAAAAAAACAGCAGCAAAATTAGAAAAATTCACATCATTTTACAAATATAAAGTCGAAATACTAAGAGAAAAAACTAACAAGAAAAAATCATAATTTTCTGAGAATAATGTAGAATAATACAATGTGGATATCTTAATTTTAATAAATTAAGACAAACAACAAATAAGCACAAAAATATAATTTCATAAGACAACATAAAAATCAGCAGTAATTTACTGGAATAGTCAGAATACTAAGAAAAATATTTTAATCTAATTTACAAGAATAATGCAATATAAAAATAACATTTTAGTAGAATAAAGTTGTAATTTTTGGTTAATGAGAACATAAAATAAAGTCAAAATATTACGAGAATGGCCGCACGGTGGTCGAGTGGGTAGCACATTGGCCTCGGAGTCAGGAGGTTCAAGGTTGAAATCTCCATTGGGCATCTCTGTGTGGAGTTTGCATGTTCTCCCCGTGCGTGTGTGAGCACGGGGAGAACATGCAAACTCCACACAGAGATGCCTAACGGAGATTGGAACCCAGAACCTCCTGACTGTGAGGCCAACATGCTACCCATTCAGCCACCGTTCGGCAGAATGTAATTAATAAAAATAATTTGGAAAATGTAAAAACAACAGTAAAGATTGAAGTTGAGCTAATAGTAGGATTTTTCACCGATATGACAAAGCTAAGATGCAGATTTTTCCTTGAAATACATATAACTTTTTAGCATATCTACACATTTAACTTTACAAAATATCAAAGTGGCAAAGTGGGATCCTTTCATTTTTCACTATGTGGCCTTCGCTGGTAACCCCTGTTTTGGCTACATGGAAAAACCCAGAATATTTAGCTTTGCAGCGTGCAAGCCTTCTGATGTACTAGATTTCCAGCATGCACGCTTTACTGCTGCAATCCTTGCATTTTAAAGTATAAAGAAAAGGTGCATTGCTGGTGTGAAGGAAAAAGCCAGAGGATGCATAAATGCATGCGGTGGTGTTGCATCTTGGGCGCGTATCTTGCATTAAAATGATGGGAAACAGATAAGCAATCATACAGCAAATTAAAGCCAGCCCACGTGGCCAGAATGATTTGTGTGTGGAAATAAATGAGGGGATCGATGCGCGTTTATGTTTATGAATACAAACAGCCTTGCTGTGGCGGCTCCTGATTGGAATCAACGCACGCATGCAGTGCAGTCATTACGTGCTTTTTACCAAACGCATGCTCACGCACATACAGGCCACTTGAATGACTGACTGGAGGCCACGTCAGGCACAATCATCAGGGAGCCTTTTTACAGCTTACAATCACGTTTCCAGTTGAGGAAAGCGCAAACGACTGTACTGTACGCTGTATTAGTAAAGATCACTGCTTTCCTGGTGTCACCTTTTCCACGTGCGCCCAGCGAGATTGTCCGAAGAGATTGTTCCACGGCACGCCTGCGGCTGAAAATGAAACGTACCCAAGCTAAATTTAGCCAACCCATGTCGTAAAATCCACACGACTGAACAGCACTGTCATTCCGAGGCAGATTTGTACACTTTTCTCCACCCAATCTTGCTTCTGGGATGTACCACTAATTGAAGTACCGTGAATGAGTCTTCTATAGTGCGTGGCCTACAAAACCAAATAACTGACTTAGTCTCTAATAAACAGCTGTGGCTGTAGGCAACACCCTGATGTTTTTCTTAAATGAACTCCACAAAATGGTAGGAAGTGCATTGCAGCTACAGTACACCTGTAATGAACTCATCACTGGCATTCATTCTGGATGAGCGGTTTGCTCTCTGCAGGCGTTACAACATTGGTTCTGTTGCTGCTGTGTTTTGCCCCATGCGGTATTCGTTAATATATGACCACAAGGTCAAATGGAGCTGCCCTTTCCATTCCACTTTCTCATGCACTCCAAATCATTAGTGCAGTTGTTAATACATCCAAGTGAAAGGCAACAAATTCCCTGGCTATGATTGGAGAATTGATGGTAGAAAATTCCAAGAAAACGTGACGTTGCTATAATTGAAGGTTTGGACACTGTAGTATTGGAGTACGGACGCCTGTTATTTTTTATTTTTATAATGACATTTTAATTATTTGTATTTCATTTATGTAATGTTTGTCATTATTATTATTGTACTACAATATGTTATGTGTAATAATGGCTAAACTAAGTTGGTCAACTAAAAGGATGTACACTGTTTTATCGATGGTAAGTACTTAACAGTTGTAGTACTTATGTACTGCCTGTTGTGTTGTTTATTGTTAGTTTGTAAGCATTTTGTCAAAATATAAACATTTATGTATTGTTACTGACACAGGTAACTGTAGCATATTGCTCCTGATGAGTTAAAGGTGATATTGGTACAGGTTTTCTTGCCGGGGGGGCGGCTGTACCAGGTTTTGTGTTTTTCCCTAACTGTTAATCAGCGATGTCTCCATGGGGGAATCCGTGCTGCCATCTTGTTAATTACTATGACATTTCTCAAGTGTGGCATGACCTTGCACGCTGTTAGCACCTGCTTTTTGGCACAAGTGCCCCCCCTCCCCACCCGCACCCCCCAGATTGTTGTTTGTCATTTTCGACGGAAGCTTTGTTGTCAGCTTACACCACCAGACCAGGAGAACCCGTAGTTCAGAACCTTTTTCACCACAGGTCCCAAACCTTTGCAAACGGACATTCAAATATGAACACTAAATTGGTCATCTTTCTCTTGATTTGATTTGACAAACAACAATAATAATTCATATTTGTTTGATCTGTGTTGCGATACGTGCATTTAGCTTTAGCTATTTTACAGCGCATGTAAAATAATTCAGCAAATATCAGGCCGTTGCAGGACCACTCAGCGGGTATCAAAACAACGCAGGTCAGCGGAGGCTGCGCAAACAAAGCAAATGCATTTTCATTTGTGGAGAAGAACTGCACAGTTCAAAAGCAAAACCGGCTTTTAGCTAAATTAAAGAATGATTTCAAATGACAGGTGATGTTTTTGTTTTCTCTGAAAGCACAATCTCCAGTGATGGCGACATCAAAAACGGGAGCTCATCATTTAGATTGGCTAGAAGACTGCAGTAGATGCTGCACTCACTGCTACAAAGATCCTATTGGTGCTGACGCATTACTTTTAACTAAAGGAAAAATGTTGCTTGGAAAATGTATGTGACCTTTGAAGATACAAATGTAATGAAATATGTAATTTTCTTAATGTTTGTAAAAAAAAATCAAACTAATAATAAAGCCATAATAATAAATAATGCAATAACATAAAATAAAATTAGATATTCTTGTATAAATGAAACGTGTTTCTTAATATTGTTGAATTTGGGATAATCTGTATTATTGTGGAGTAATTTATTATCGATTGTTTGTGACTTCCTGCTGCAAGTTCTTTGTGTGTTCAGTTTTTCAAAGTTCCTTGATGTCTTTGACAGAACTTTGGTTTCTCCATTGAACCGGATGTAGATTTTGCAGGTACCTTGAATTTCCACCCGGCTTCCTTAAGCCGTGTGCTTTCTTGGTCATTTCCGGTCTGTATTTCTATCCCTATCCCTGCAAAGATGTTGTTTCCTTTTCTAAAATGACGTCGTGCTGAGCGATAAAGCAGACGGCAGGTAAAGCTTAGTCTTAGTCCGGTGGAGCGATAGCGTGTCCATATTGCACCGTTACGTTGAGTCCCGATGCATGTGAGGAGAAGGAAAAAAAAAAAGCAACAGCTGAGACTTCCAAGACGAGGGCGGGACGCCAACCCCGCACAGGCTGGAGGAGGAAATGATTTTGTTCCCAGCGGACGTATCACATTACATCAGCGGGAAGAATACCGAACGCTACCTTCGGGCACACGGCATGAGCCTTCTGCTGTGGCGCCGAGCCTTGCCGCTTCATTGAAAGGATTGATGCGGGATGGCAAGCTTACGCCGGGAATCGCGGGATTAAGGCGGCTCGGAGACGTGGCGAATTGATCGGATCTGTCACTATGCAACAGGAATCGATCAGAACTCGGGGCAGGGGGACTGCATGGCACGCGGTGGTGTTGCGATGGAAACATTGCTGGGTTGAACCCAGACTCATTTTGTCTACTCTGCAGCAAAATACTGAATCCCATATCTTTTCCTTAGCTTTTCTTCCTGGCGCTTGCTATGGGGCAAGTAGTCGATGATCACACAATTTAAAAGGTTTCAAAATTCCATTAAAAAATGAGAGCAAAATATTTGCTGGACTCACATATCAACTGGGAAGCTTGTGGGCGCAAGTGAGAACAATGCGTCTTTTGTGTGTCCGGGTCTTCTCCCGGTATTTTTCGGTCTTCCGGTATTATACACTGATTGTGCTATGTGAGTGTGTTTGTCTATGAGAAGTTATTAAACTGAATCTAATATGCACAAATGGGGCAAAAAATGAAACACCATCCACATTAAAATGCGTTTGCAGGTTAAAAAGTACTACCTTAGCTACTCTAAAGTTATGAAAGATTTTTTTTTTTTTAAGTAATCTTTCAGAACACAACGAGAACGGTGAATGTGACAATGAAAAAAACATTTCTAAACTCGTGAGGCGAAAAACTACTCATTTTACAATGAATAAATCATGCCATAAATGTGTTTTTCAGTGTTGGAGAGAAGTTTCACAAAAACAATTCCAAACGCCACCTTTCTTTTTCTCGTAACATTCTTGTAACTCGCCACACGGCGGCCTAGTGCTTAGCATGTTGGTCACACTCGTGATCTGGGAGATCTGTTTTCAAGTCTCCATTTGGGCATCACTGTGTGGAATTTGCATGTTCTTCCTGTGCCTGTGTGGGTTTCTTGCTACATCCCAAAAACATGTTAGATTACCAGTCCTGGTTAGGCGACCAGTCCAGGGTGTACCCCGCCTCTCGCCCAAAGTCGGCTGGGATAGGCTCCAGCGTATCCTTTTTTCCCCTCTCTAAATGTTATGTTTTTTTCCCGTAATTTTTTTTCTTGTCATTGTGACCGTAACACTCATCCTCATCATCATCATGAATTCCGTATGTTTTGCATGAAGGTGTGTGTGTTTTGATATTGATTTCTGTGTCAAAACCCAACCATCTATTAGGCTTCCAAGTGTGCAGATGATAATAAATCAGTCCTGGCATCAGATATGACAGTATTTCGGCGTTAAATATTCCACAGTATCCTATTCCAGGAGAGTCAGCCCCACTTTAGAAGTGTGGGAAAGTGGACCCGCTGCCAGAACAGCCTGAGAACGCTGCACCTGTATACCCCGTCCAAAAGGAGGATGTGTGTAAAAGGCTACCGTTACTATGAACACAAACACATGGAAGATCTGCTGAATTTGTGCCTGCAGGGGGTGCCCTAAGGTGAACCATTGTATTCAAACACAGATGATCCCAAAGCAAATATATTTTCAGAGAAGACGGAGACGGAGCAGGTTGCGTGTGTGCCTGTGTGCCAGGTACAGGTTCTACGACCCGATTCAGCTTCCTCTTGCCGTTTTTTTCCATCTCCTGTTCATCCACTCATCTAGTGCTCCTTCTTTCTGGTCTTCTCTTTCGCACTTCATCTCAGTATCTTGCAGCCGAATTGTGGTTTATCGTCATGGCTTCACCGGTGATGCTTTTTGATGAACCAGCAACTTAGTGACGCACTATTATTCTAAAGAGCATCATGCTTCCATTCTTTGAATAACATCCACTGACACCAAACAGCGACGGATACACCGCGACCGTCACATCAGCAGGGGAGCCATGCAAGGAGTGAGTCACGCGAAGCTACTTTGTGACTAGGAGCCATCTCTGAGGGATTTAATGGCACTGCCGACGGCTAATGCGTCTGCAATTAGGGCCCGTGCACCGAGCGATAGCCGTCCAAGGGCCCTCTTCTAACTATGTTTATTGTTATTATTGTTATTATTAGCACACATTTTTGAGAAACTTAACATGCACAATAACTCACCATTATCTCTGGGTCTTTCAGTCTTGGTGAAAAATGTCATATTTTCAGGGTTCTGAATACAATTAATTTATTAACTTTAGCCACCAGTTTTACAGCATTTTTGATGACATGAAGTTCTCCATTGGATCATGGTCCGGGGATTGGTCTGGCCACTCCATAACATTCTTTTTGCTGGTTTGGAACCAAGATTGGGCTTGTTTACTAGTGTGTTTGGGGTCATTGTATTGTTGAAACACCCATTTCAAAGGCAATCCTCTTCAGCATAGGGCAACATGGTCTTGAATCCAGAGTTTGGGGTCGTCTCACAAACTTGCACCCAAAAAGACCAGTTCTGCTCCACACTACTACCATGTTTCTCCAATTCTCTTTAGGCCAGTTGATGTGTTTTTGGCAAATTGTACCATCTTCTGCACATGCCTTTTTTTTAACAGAGGTACTTTTTGGGGGATTCTTGACAGACGTCTTCTAACTGTCACAGTACTTACAGGTAACTCCAGAGTGTTTTTGATCATCCTGGAGCTGATCATTGGCTGAGCCTTTACCATTGTTTTGAACTTCTTCATAAGTTTTCCCCTCTTCAATCCAGTCAACTTTTTAATCAAAGTACACTGTTCTTTTTTTTTTTTTTACACAGCCTTTTCAACTAATTGCACAACTGGTGCGCATTTAGAAGATGGCGCCCTGAAGCTACGCATAGGTCACTTCCTGAATTTGGTCACAGTGCCGCCCTGTAGCGAGGTGGCGAGGGCCTGTAGGCCAGTTGAGATTGAGGAATGAGTGCCGGCAGCACTCGTGCAGCCCCAAACCATGACACTTACCACCACCATGCTTGACTGTACAAAGTTATCTTGACTTCTTGCAGATGTGTACGCACACGTCCCGTCATAAGCATGTACGCAGGCGCTCTTGTTTGTGTCGTCTCCCTAGAACTGCATCTGTTGCACACACACAGAGAAGCGCCCACTCGCTGGATAAATACAATGAATAATAGATGACAACCGTATGTTGGTGTTTTGTGTTTGAATGAGTGACAGAAAGCGGAGGCCCGGAAATGAGGCGGTGTGAGGCAATCAAATCAAAGCTTTCTCTGACAAAATAATAACAAAAATACAATCGGAGGATGGCCTTGTGGGGCTTTTGAGACAGCAGAACCTAGAAAGTTGAACACTATGCGTTCCGTGGCAGTGGTTGACTTCCAAGTCAACCGGGGGTCTTTGGCATGCGAGGCAAAGGGGGGCTATAGTAATTCCTTGTTTATTGCTCTTAATTGATTCTCGACCCAACCCTGATGAGTAGGATTCCTTATTTATAAATTGAATATTTTTATGGTTAGAGCGAAGAAAACCTGTTTACCACCTTCTAAATACGTTTTTTAACATTATTAGAGCCCTCTATATATGACATAACACCCCTATAGTCATCTTTACCCTTCTACTACCCAATATAGTAGACATAATAAGACATAAATATGACATAACTTAGACGTGTGCTTGTTAGCATTGGGAGAGTTCCTTGTTTTTTTCCCAACCTGTAATGTACAGGTTCCTGCGGTGGCCACTGCCTCATCAATGTAACATTACTGACATCTAGTGACCGGTATAAAATATAACACATCTACAGTACATACTATGTTATCACGTACATATATACTGTGTATACAGTATATATGTACGTGATAACATATCTTGACGTCTTTGAATGCATCTTCTAGATGCCTTACATTTTCATTTTACTTTTAGCGAATTTCATACTCCAAAGCTTAATTTAGACAAAATGACATGTAAAAATGGCTTTAATAAGCATAGTTTGAGCCTAAAAACAAGTCCCATTCAACCACAAAACAGCCTGATTTATTAATGTTTGTCTTTTTGAAGTTGAAGTTGCGAAATTTGAAGCGTAAAGCGGCGAGGGAGGACGGTACCTAATTAATAAGAGCTCATATTGTACTGGGCAGCCTTTCTTATGTTACAGAAAGTCCCATTTCTGCTTCTATGGTTATCGTGACATTTTTCCTTATTGTGTTGCACCACAAAAACTTGTCTGTTTGTGTTTGTCCTTGGCTGACGTCTTGCAAGATAAGGACTCTAAAGTTGAGTTTTTCCTCTTTTCCAAACCACAACTTTTAGATGTCTGTGTGCCACGTAGCGTTCGTATGTAAGCGGAAATGTGTGTGCGTGTGCAGCGATGATGATAGGCTAATTAGTTTGCCGATGTTGCCGCCTGCTTGCAGAATAGGTCAGAGACATCAATCACGGAAAATCTCCACAATGCAGCCTGCTGGGAGACTGATGCCGTTTGTGTTCCTTTGTGCGGAAGTCTAAGGAGCGAGAAAGACGTTATTGTTGTAATCGCCGCCGCCGTGATTTGTGTCATTAAGACCGCCTGGTTTTTCTTCACGACGCGGCGAGAAAGCCACATCACAGTGGAAAGATAACAATAACTTCTGTCAATCAGTGGTTGGCAAGTTATTTGCACAAAATGTACAAAGACAAGAGTTATACAGTACAGACTGGGCCATAAAGGATACATTGGGCTTGCAAGTACCGTCATGCCTGGTTCATGCCAGTTCATCGGTACCAGACCCGACCGTTAATTTGCGTCAAGTAGGATTTTTTATTTATGAATGAAATAGTTCTATTACCTTATTATGACCTTCTAAATGCATGGGTTAAACATTATTAGATCCCTCTCAACAGGAAATAACACCCCTATAGTCACATTTACACTCCAATTAGTATGCATATTAAGAGAGAATGCGACATGAGACATAAATCATACATAATATACAGTATGTACAATTTTAGACTACAGTAAGGTTGTAATCAAAGACGAAAAACCGAGACAGTGTCTGAAGTCTGAAATGCAATATCGCGCTGCATGACACTTAACTTTCATCTCGAGAAGAGACGATACACGAGTTGCTTTACAAAAGAAGACGAAGAAATTTTATGAAATTGGAACAGAATGTCTCAAGCGCTGTCAAAGGTCAAGCTGGCCCCAAGCTGCCCCCGACCCTCTCCTGTGATTTAATTAACGAGCACACACGTAGATAAAGAGCGTGACAGCGCAAGCCATAGAACGTTTCTTAAGAACAGAGATTTAACTATTACGTTAGAGAAATAATGTGTGTACAGGAGCAAATAAATGATAACATATATACATTTTCCTAACACCCGCCTCCACCCACACAGACAAAGATGGACAAAAGGGCTCACTCTGTTCATGCCGCTGTTTTACGGAACAAACGCACGAAGGTGCTGAAGGCAATGCCCAGAGTGGATCCTCTTCCTGCCTGTTTGGAGGTGAGAGATGAGGAAAATTGTCTTTTATTGCGTGATTCGTTCATTTGTTATCTTCCCAAATCTTTTTTCTTGTCAGGTTTTAATCTTGTGAAATTCTGTGACACCCCTAACTCTCATACATCCCATGCCGAAACACTGAAAAATAGCTTTGACACAAAATACATCATCAACATGAAACACGACTCACAGGTGTCACTGGACAGAAACTGAAACCAAAAAAAAAAAGTTAAATGCATTTTATTTTACGTCCCAGAAAGGGTTTTTATTACTTTTCACTATGGCAGGGTATGGCGCCCCACAGGGCGTAGGGCCTTTGTTCACAGTCAAAAACGCGCAATTGAACTGCAATTATCACACCCAAGCATAAATAATTAGAATAAAAATAACGAACACCACTCGTAATGATCTGGTTGGTCTTTGTGGGAATACAGATGGCTTGTTATTCTGCACACTCAAGGATTTTGGAACACACACACAGGACACGCATGCACACAGAGACACTAAATAAGGAGCTGAGCAAAGAGAAAAGAGGCAATTGTGTAAACAGTGTGGCAGATGAATTTGTGACTGATGGACGGATGTGTCGGGCGGGGCAGTAGGGGCTGTCCAAACTTTTTCCAGCAAGTGCCGCATTGTGGAAAATGAAAGGGTGCAAGTTTTCCAGCCAATCCCACAGATACGCTAAGAAGTTATGTGTTGGTTGTTTGTTTTTTGAAACTCCCTCTTTGCTCTTTTTTCCCCATTTTTGCTTTTGTTTTTTTCATTTTAAAAATAGTTTACTTTCTTCTTGAATTCTCTTTGTAAAATTTCTTCACATAATATTCTAATTTTATTCTCGAATACGATTGTTTTTTTTTCTTCTTAATATCTTGGTTTTATTCTAGTTAATTAACAGCTGTTAATCCATTTAAACTGCTTTTTCTTTTAAACGTTACTGTTAAACTATTTCAACTTTCTTCATGGACATTTTCTTCTCATAATAATGACTTTATTCCCATAAAGTTTAGACTTTATTCTGCAACAATAAAACTTTTTTTCTCAACCTTTTTTCCAAAAAGTCAACTTTATTTTTTTCTCATAATTTTTACAACCTTTTCAAGTTTTTTGTTGTTTTTTTCCAACTATTTCGAATGTTTTTGTGAAAAAGGTTATACACTCTAATACTTGGTTGGACCGCCTTTAGCTTTGATTACGCCATGCAATGTCACAAGATTTATTTCCATCCAGACCTTGCATTGATGATGGTAGAGTCTGACCGCTGCCCAAAGCCTTCTCCAGCACATCCCAAAGATTTGCACTGGGGTTAAGGTCTGGACTCTGTGGTGGGAAAATGATGCCTCATGAGCCTGATGAATCCTGGCATTGTCATCTTGGAATATGCCGTGCCACCAGGGAAGAAAAAAACAATTGATGGAATAACCTGCTCACTCAATATATTCACGTAGTCAGCTGACCTCATTCTTTGAGCACATAGTCTTGCAGAACCTAGACCTGACCAACTGCAGCAACCTCCTACCTATTTGCTTTGTTCAATCTAGGGTTTTTTTTTTTTCGGCCAAGGAGTGTGTTATGACCTCATTTCCATAATGTTTTGGCTTTATTCTCATAACAACTTATTCTGCATCCTGATTTTCCAAAAATTACAATTGTATTTGTTGTTTTGTTTCTCATAATAGTACAACTTTAAACGCATTTTTACTGAATATGTCAATTTTATGCTACTAAAGTGACTAAACAACATATTTCCTCTTAAATTTGTCTGTTTTGATTTTATTATTGTACAATCGCTGCTGGTTTTTCTATTTTGGCGGGTGCGGGTTTAGTTTCTTTTTAAAGATGTTTTCTACTTTTTTTAAAAAACAGCCATGGACAGCAAATGGAGACTTTGGACACCTACATCAACTCCTGTGAAGTCCACTATCTTTTGAATTTTTGGTTGCCAGAAAAGAATGTTGAGGAGTCCTGAGTAGGCATGTCTAATCTGTGAGACAGTCATCGTCAATCTGTCATCACCAATATTTGCTGTGATGTTGGTTCCGCCTCCACACGTCCCGCACCTCAAGCATTCGGACAAGCGTCGCCGCATCGGATTAGTCGGTGGAGCGCAACAGAGTCCCCTGCGTCTTCAGCGAGTCGGCACGGGACTCTCCGGTGGAGGTGGCAACGCAGAAATAACACTGAAGCAGTGTGAGCTTGTGACATGAATCATCAGGGTGGGTGAGAGCAGCTATCTGACTCAAAGCGCCTGAGTCAGTAGGTGGTGAATGTCACCATAAGTGCCGCTGCCTTTGTCTGCTAACATCACAGAATGCCGCTTTTTCACTTTGATGGATGGCTTTGACACATTTTTGCATTCCAGGCTTTTAGCGGTCGCCTGTCACGTCATGGAATAAATGGCCGTTACAGAAATACATCCATCACACAATTACTTGAAAGTTAAAAAGATAAAAGTAACTTAACTTAGGGAACCCAAACTGCTTTTTTTCATCCACAATCCTTATGTTGAGACATGAACACACGTCACCTCAGATTAATGGACCTAATGGGACACGCCTATTCCCTACAAAAGGCCGCTATTATAACACCCCCAACAAGCTTTTATGCTGTTACATCCATTCTGTCAGCATTCTCAGGGCATTCTGGGTCCAGGTTGCCTTAAAAGACGTTTCGCCTCTCATCTAAGCAGGCTCGAAGACTAGGTGGGACACACACTAGTTAGACTAGATAGGACAGCTGTAGTCTGAGAGCTCGGTGCAAGATTCAGTGGTGTGAAACGACAATGGTTAGGATACATTAAAGTGGACCTTCTTGCCGCCAAGAGTGGTATCACTTTCGTTAGCATCCCATTCAGATGTAATGATGATCATGGACCCGGCTGAAAACAAGGTGGCTGAGCTTTGTTTGTTTGTTAGAGGCTAAATGGCTGAATGTTATTAGGAAGGGTTGAAAGAACAGCTTTTTTTGTGGTAGAAAGGTGGTGTCTTGGACCCCCAACATAGATGGAGCCCACCACTCCAGTGTGGACTTAGCCTCCTCCTTTGGAGAATAGATAGGATCTTGCACCAAACTCTCAGACTCAAACTGTCCTGTCTAGTCTGAACAGCGTGCGTCCTACCGAGTCTTTGGGCAAAAACCGATGAAGCTTCTTCCGATGAGATGCCAAGCGTCTTTCAAGACAACTCAAACAGTCCAGTTGCCATTGAGTGAATGCCCTGAGAGTTTTCTTTTATTTCAGGGGTGCCCAAAGTGCAGTCCGTGGGTCATTTGTAGGTCGCGGCTGGATTTGATTTGATTTTTTAATCTGGCTCCGGCACATTTCAAAAAATTTTTTTTTTTATTAAATTAATTAAAATTATTTTTAAATTGTAAAATTTTTTTTTTTTTTTTTTTATTTTTTTTAATTTTTAAATTAATTTTTAATTTTTTTATTTTTAAATTAAAATTTTTATTGGTTTTATTATTTTATTTTATTTTTTTTTTTTTTATCTTCATAATCCCTTTTTGCAATTGTTATATTATTACTAACTAAACAAATAATATTCATACAATTAGTTTGGGAAAAAGTTAAAAACGATTCTACGGTAATTAAGTCAATAAAAACATTTTGGAAGTAAAATTGTGGTGTCATGAAAATAATTTAGAAGAAATTTGAAACATTTTGATAACAAGCAGTAGAGAAAAAAGTCATAATACATTTTGCCACATATTCCATCAAGCTGACACCCACCAATAATATTGACCTGATATTGACATTAAAATCTTATATTGGTAGATATCGGTATGTTTTTTTTCCCTATAATGAAAACCGATTTAAAAAAAAAGGTGTAGATAGGTCTAAGGGTTCCCGTCTTTTTCGGCATGCAAAGATGGCCTCGTCAAAGCAAGTGTGTTTGGCTGGTAACGAGCTAGCTGGCTTGTCTGTGGTGTCTCCTTGGGATATTGAATGGATATTGTGTTATTCTGCTGGTTGTGTTAGTCTGCTGGTTTACCTGCACCATTTCTCCGTAAGCATCCTAGTTGTCTCTCAAGGGGTCATGTCAGTACTGGCAGGAGAGGCTTGCACTTGGAGTTGAAATGTCAGTGCTGTGTATGCCAATGGAGGTTGTCGCCTGGTTGTGTCTGCAGGGAAAGTTTTACTCCGTTTGGAGCTTTCTCGGCATGAGCCAATCCCAGTGGCCGCTGCGGAGTACCGGGGAACCATCCATCACGGCTAGGAGAGCAGCGCCCGGGACATCTCTATCACCAGATAATGCATTGTGTGGATGGCAAGCGTTTCAAGGGGGAGGGCCAGACGCCCTCCACGGTTCTTAAACGATTCAAATCGCATCTTATCGTTCATTGGTGCCGGGACAACAGAGACGCAAATAATACTCAAAGTCTCTTCTCTTGCGAAAAGTTGTTATACAGACCTTCAGCGGTGTTCCTTCCTAAAAGTGCAGCTCCACGCTTGCCTTCATTGCCAAGCCTGGAACGAATCCCAGCAGCTTACACGAGGGCGTCGAGATTGATTCATGCCCCGAGTCCTTGAACTGTTCACAAAAGAGACGGTAGAAAGGAAGTGTGCACACTGTGGAGAGGAAATCTGTTGTTCTGAGCAAGGAGAAAGAGATTAGAGTGATAATATTTCAGGTGAAATAAGACCCTGCAGCTTTGGAAGCAAAGCGAAGCATTGATTGAATGATTGATTGATTGATTGATTGATTGATCACGGTGCGTATTGATTACTTTCTGTCAGGAAATGGTTTGTTTTTGCACTTGTTCATTATCCCATCAGATGTGACTAACATAAATTAGTACAGTATAATCACGCATTAACTTGCTGAAATGATCTGCTAGAGAAGGGGTTGACTCTCGGGCCACATTGGGTTCAAAAATTTGGCGGCCTATAAATAGAGTGGTGTTGGTGCCATCAAGCAGAACGACATACTTGCTCACGGTGCAACGAAGCGAAAACACAACACATCCACAGCAAATGAATGCATCACATAGCCCTAAACATGACACTTAAAAATGTTATTTCCAAATGCCCGTAAGGCATGCTGGGTAGTCCAGCTGCCGCAACAACAATATGGACTATGAACAATAAAACCCTGGATATCAAGAGTATGTGAACTCCTCCTTGTTTACTTCTCTGATGACCTCCTCAGCATATTACCCAAGCTACCCAGCATGTCTTGCGGCAGGTATATGCGGGTGTTTTTTGGCATGGGTATTGCATGTAGATATTTGTTTATACGCCCACATGATTCAGTAGGTTGGTTACCTTGTGCTGACATGTTGTGTTATATGTTCTATTTTGGCGACTCAAGCGTGCCACAACAGCACTGCCAGTCACGTTGCCGGCTACGCTTTCCATGTAAATGTTTTTCTTTTTTAAAAAGGAACGTGTAAGCACCCCTGTGCTAAAGGCATCTTGTGTCCAAAAGAAATCCTCCGCATGCTTCTCACCTGCTTCGAATAGCTTGGGGTGTCTAGGCATGTGAGTCTGGCCTTTGTTGTATTTCATTGTCTCTTTCAGGAGGAGGAGGTACCAGTGCTTATCAAATAGCTTCTTAGTCTATCCAAAAGTCAGACCTACTGTAATGCATGCAGCATTTGGGTTCAAGATAACTACAAAAATGACTGTGTATGCAGTAAAGTGTGTATTTATCTGTAATCATTTGTAGGACACTTATCGTCCAGCAAAGTGTGTTATTATGGCAGGCCTACATACAGTAGATATACAGTACATACATTGTATACGGCAGGTGAACTACAAAGTACTGTGTCATTTTCTAAGCCCCCGGGGGTGCTCTCAGTCTCACTGGTGTTTCATTCCCAGACTAGAGGTGCTTCATAGGCAATTGTGGAGTGAGGAGTTCATGCATTCGTAATGAATGATGCTACAACCTCCTTTGGCCTTCCACGGAGTCCTCAAGCGACTCGCTAACCCAGAAAGCAAAAATAAATGCCGTGATGAATAATATAGTGACTTCTGTGCAGCCTTCCCGGGTTCTGGTTCTGCTCCCACTCAGTAAAGGTGTGAACATGAGTGGGAATGAGTTGTCTGTGTCTGCCTTTAATGACCAATCACTGCATGTTTTTTTACACTGCTAGGCTTATGGGATCCATACTCCATACGCTCTTCCATCGTTTTCTATATTTCTTGTGCACAAAACAAGCTGCAGCTCCTTGCTTTCATTCATCTGTCAGTGAGATCATCGATTCAATTATGTTCCACATGACACGAGATTTGAGTCCAACCCAGAGTTCTGGCAACCATTCTTTGATTATTTACAAAATGCTTCAGTGTGTTCCAGTCCGCTGTGCTTTCCGGGGAAAACCCAGGAAAGTTTATTAAGAAAATTGAGACTCTGGAAGGATTTATGTTTTCCACTCCAGTTTAGTTATCAGCGAGACATTTTTCATGACAGTTTCCACGCTCCAGTGTCTGTACAGTAACTAGCGCCCACACCGGTGGTGTCCAGAATGCGGCCCCGGGGGCCATCTCTTTCTTTCAATGGCACACACACAAGAGCAAAAATGCAAGAAAAGACTGGCAATTTTACAAGAGTAAAATATTATGATAAAGTTATAATAACTTCTCCTTCTTCTCTGTGTTATGACTTATGATCTAACTTTTTTCTGATCTTGTTCTCATAAAATTACTTTCTGATTTATTTTTTCTCTTAATATTTAGACTTTTTTTCCAGTTTTTTTCCCTGTTTTTCTTGTTTAAATAATATTTTTATTAAAACACACAAAAAAACCAGCCACAGGCCAGAAATGGCTCCTCCCAGGCTGCACTTCGGACAAATATTGTGATTTTTTTCCACAAAGTCAAGCAATTGAAGCGGAAAAGTCCATCCTGTGTGAACGTCCAGCCTCAGACATATGCATATGTGGACGTGGAAGGGCAGGTGCCGAGTCCCAGCGGGATGACAAGGAGCGGGACAAAGTATGCAATTCCTGTTTGGCACGTAGTCAGGCTCTCACGGAAATAAGGCACAGGAAGTGTGTGTGTGCGGGGGTGTGTGGGGGTGTGTGTGTGCTGCCCTTCTGAAAGTGAAAACCTGGTGAGGCAGCAGACATAAGTGGGGAAAAAGTGCAATGTACTTGGATGTGATTTAAGGTCAGCAGTAATGTGAACACACACACACACACACACGCTGAATGAATGCCTTTCAGCAAGTCAGTGGTAAAAGTCAAGCTACGCTATCTGTTTGACCGCATGAAGCCCCTAGCTTTGCATGAAACCAGTTCAAACTGGCCTCTTTTTGAATGAATAAAAAGAGCAAAATAAATCCAGTTTACAATCAAACGCAGAGCCTTTTCTTAGTTCTCATAACTTATGCATGGTTTCTCCAAATTCCACTGGGTTACCAGCCACCCAGAGAACTTTGTGAACAATACTGAAGTGTATTTATTGTGTATATTTTGCACAACTGCTTCTGCATGGACATCCATGCAATGATGAATTGCTCCATCTCTGTGGTTTTCCATGTCTGATGCAGGCCTCCTCATGCATGTACCCCCCATGCATGAACACCTGCATGCATGAAGGAGGCCCAGCAACTTGAGAAAATAAAGGAAAAACATGCTTTTCAAACCCGCAAGCAAAGTTTGGTTATGTCAAAGGGAATAGATTTTTAGTTCCTATAGCGAGCAAGTAAACAGAATTGGGGGTTCTAAACAAAATACGCTTGAGAAAATATATGTATGTATGTATATACATATATATATATATACAGACAGACACACACACATACATATATATATGTGTGTCTGTATATATATATATATATGTGTGTATATATATATTTTTTTCTTTATTTCTTTTCCTGTATTTTTGCTCATTTTGCTCTGTGACTGTTCTGGTTTGTGCTTGAAATTGTGATTATCATGGTTGTTCTTCTGCACCCTTTCTTATATCCCCCCACCCTCTAACCATCCCTTTTCAGGTCAGGTGCAGCATCGAAATGTGGTTTAACAAAATTCATAGTAAAAAAACAAACAAACGAAACAACAAAACATGTACGTACACGCATACATACACATACTGTGCTCATATACATATCTATGCAGTACATACAGTACACACACACACACACATACAGTGTGCATATATATGTATACACATACATACATACGTACTACTAATAATAAACATAAAAGAAAAACAAGAAAAACAGAACCTCTTGAACAATGACCATCCAGATGACACGTGCAACAAATCTACATTAAATCTACATTAAATCTACATTACTCTGCAGTGACAGAATTACTGCATCAGAGTGAAACAGAAAATGAGGAGATGTTTGTGGTGAACACAGCCATGCATCCCAAACCACACTCCCTCCAAAAGCGGGGGTCTGACTAGAAAGACGCCAGAGCCCGGCCCCCCAACAGGCACCCCACAGAGGGGACGGCCCGACCCGGCCCCCCCAAGAGGCAACCACGAGTCCACTCCAAAGAGGTGCAAGAAAGACCCGGGCGGACGCTACTCGGCAGCCGAGCAAGGGCCACAGGGGGGGCGCGGACGCCAACCGTCGGAACACCTGCCGGGGGCCGGCCAGCTACGAGCAAGCAGGGCATGCAGGCATGCGCCCCCGACTCCCCGGGCCCAGAAACCACCCACCGACCAAAGCAGGGGCCACATTCAACACCTCGGGAGCTCCAGGCCGCCCCAGACACAACTGCCGTGGGCCATCGTCTACCCCGTTGCCAGAGGCAGGCGCCCGTAGAGGGCCCATGTGTTTGCCCACCCCCCAACAGAACCCCGTCCACCCCACCCCCAGTGCTCACTCAACCCAGCCCCAGTACACACACCAAACCTTATTCCCCCACTCACACATGCCAACACGCATAGACACACCCCATACACCCACACACCTACATTTTCACATATGCACCTGGATGTGCCACCCCCCCAATGTAGCGAGTAGCACCACCGCGAGCTCCCTCGAGACACGGGGGCCATACTACCGTACCCGCCCGCCGGGAGTCCCACAGCAGCCCCCCGCCCCATCGTCGTCCGCGATTTGAACGCCAAAAGGTGCCTCACCGTGCTGAGAGATGAAATCTGGCCAGTTATCAGTTCTTATTAAAGATTTCATTTTCATGCAAGATGGCGCTCCTCCACATTTTGCTACTGTTGTCTGTGAATGGCCAAATGCCCGCTTCCCTGGTAGATTGATGGTTCACCGTAGTCCGCATGAGTGGCCAGCCAGACGTCCTGACTCAACACCCTGCCACTTTATTCTTTGTTAGAGGAGCGAGTCTATTCTACCAAACCAACGACTTTAGAAAAACTCGACCGGCGAATACGAGAAGTTGTCTTCTTGTGTTAATGCGCGTCCCAGGCGGTTTGAGAAACTGGTGGCGAATGCTGGCGCCCATATCTAATTGGAAATGACAATCCATGCAATACACTTTCTTCTCATGTTCAATTCCTGTAATAATTGTTGTTCAGAAATAACTTACTTACTTTTCAATCGCCCTGTACTGTATGTGTATATATATTTGAATATATATACATTTTGTTGTCTTTGCTTTTTTTTAAATATTTCTGCTTTTTTTCATATATTTTTGGTAATTCTCATAATATTTTGACATTCTCATTAAAATAGTATTGTAACTTTTACACAACCTTTTTTTTCTAATATTTTATTCTCCTAATATTTTTTCTTTGTTCTCATAAAATGATTGTTTTTTTTCTACATTTTTCAGTTTTCAGTGTTTAAAAAAAAAAAACAGCCACTCTCATGTATGGCCCCTGGGCCGCACTCTGAACACCCCTGGATTAGGTGAACTACATTTTCAGCATCTATGTAAAAACTAGCTGTTGGCAGATTTTAAATGAATGAAAGAATATGTTGTGTAACAAGTCTTTCCAACATACAGTCCTGATCAAAATATTAAAACCAGTTGAAAAATTGCTAGAATGGAACTTTTGCGCATTTGGAACCTAATGAGGTTTTAGGTAGAGCTACATATGCAAAAGCAAGAAGGGGGAGTGTGACAAAAGGCACTTTCAGAAAGTCATTTTTAGAAAACAACAATTAAATTGAAATAGGCTGTTTATCAGCTGATCAAAAGTTTAAGACCATTGCTCAAAAAATAACAAAAAACTCTCCAAACCAGAACAAAAAATGTTCTCAGTAGGATTCAGTAATGAGTAGCTCCACCATTCTTATTCATCACTTCAAAATTGTTTTCTAGGAAGCACAGGCGAGGGCCCTCAGTCATGCCAGGGAGCATCAAACATGGGACATTGAAAGGTGGAAAAAGTTTTATTCCCTGATGAGAAAAACTTTAACCTTGACGGTCCAAATGGCTTCCAACGTTACTGGCAAGACAGGGACAGCCCACCTGAGATGTTTCCTACCCGGCACAGTGGAGGGGGTCCATCATGATCAGGGGTGCTTTTTCTTTCAGTGGAACAATGGAGCTTTGGGTGGTGCAGGGTCGTCAGACGGCGGCTGGTTACGTGCCGATGTTGCAGCGGGCATCCCTCATGACTGAGGGGCCTCATCTGTGTGGTACCAGCTGGGTTCTTCAACAGGACAAAGCTGCAGTTCACAATGCTCACTTCTTCAGGGAGACCATCCTGCAACATTTGAGGATGGATGGCAAGGGAAGCTCATAAAAAAGTTCATCACATCACATTCTTGAGACCCTGCCGACTGGCTGTCGGATATAAACAATAGCACGCCCTCGGGGGACTGTTCTTTTCCCTTGAGGGGGGGGTGAATATTTAATTTTTCCCCAACACCAAGGCTTGTTTTCCAATATGAGGGCGTACAAGACGTGCCAGGACGGTACATCAGCGTGCGCAGGGACATTTAGTAAACATCTCACTGCAGTCAGTGTTTGCTGTAAAGGCTGTGATAAAAACATCCAAACAGCTTTTAATGGCTTTCAAAACAGCCATTGGTTCCACTGCGTGTAAAAGTGGTGATGCAATAGCTGTCGCTGTATTTCACGCACATGTACACAATTAAAGAGTGTCCGGTGGTGCACACAAGTGATTCCACGGAGGCGTGATGGATTACTACCACCGTCTGCAGCCTAGATATGGAGATACAGTTTTGATTGGGAACAACTGGAAGTGGTTCCAGGCCAGAATGCGCCGATATCAGCGTCTCCATCTGTGGAGGCGGCACAAGACAAGACAAAGGACACACCTTCCACTCACCTTCACCTTCCTCCGCATCTTGCATGCATGTGGATTTGCTCAGATGGTAGATACAGCACGCTGAAGGGACTTGCTGTATCAACACTGCAGCGTGCATCGGCGGTGGCTTGAAGAAGCTCTTTGCAGATTGTGAGGTGTGCTTCGAGAAAGGCTTGAGAAAAATGAAGAAAAGTACGGCTCAGATACAAAAACTATATATTACTGTAAATTCAAGTAAATGTCAATGTTTTTAAAATTATTTTATAAGTAACAAAATAATACATTCAAAGAGATTTCAACAATTTAACAGTTATTTGGATTTGATGAGTCAATGATTTTGATGGATTTGGAAAAATAAAAAACCTTGAGGTTCTAATACATATTCATTCATTCATTTTCTTCCGCTTATCCGAGGTCGGGTCGCGGGGGCAGCAGCCTAAGCAAGCAAGTCCAGACTTCCCTCTCCCCGGCCACTTCGTCCAGCTCCTCCCGGCGGATCCCAAGGCTTTCCCAGGCCAGCTGAGAGACATAGTCTCTCCAACGTGTCCTGGGTCTTCCCCGAGGCTTCCTACCGGTCGGACGTGCCCTGAACACCTCCCCGGGAAGCCGTTCGGAAGGCATCCCTAGCCAGATGCCCGATCCACCTCATCTAACTCCTCTCAATGCGGAGGAGGAGAGGTTCTACTCCGAGTCTCCCCCGGATGACAGTGCTTCTCACCCCATCTCTAAGGGAGAGCCCAGCCACCCTGCGGAGAAAACTCATTTCGGCCGCTTGTACCCGCGATCTTGTCCTTTCGGTCACTACCCAAAGCTCATTACTGTCCATCTCGCACCCCAAGGTACTTAAACTCCTCCACTTGGGGCAGAACTTCATCCCCGACCCGGAGAAGGCACTCCACCCTTTCCCAGGCGAGAACCATGGACTCGGGAATGGTTGGGCAAACTCCCATGCACCCTCAAGGACCCCGCAGAGAGTATAGATTTGGTCCACAGTTCCACCACCAGGACGAAAACCACACTGCTCCTCCTGAATCCGAGATTCGACTATCCGGCGGATCCTCCTCTCCAGAAAGCCGGAATAATAAATAATAATCTAGCCTGGAATTGTAATGAAAACTGGGGAAAAAAATCATTTCACATTTTTTCCGTGCATATGTTAACTTTCATCGGCATTTTAGACGGTGAATTTAAGGAACTTGACGGTTGTCTTTGTTTTCTCTTGAATATCCTCAGGCAGACTGCAGCACTATTCATCCAGCACGGCCACAACAAAAAACTGAATGGCACAAAATGTGTTTTGAATATAAACACTTAAGATTCTTGAAGCCTCCTCGCCGAACAGCAGTGCCATTTATCATGCTGACACATTCATGCTATAGATGAGCGCTAGCGTGCTTTCATGGCCGAGGCCAATATGAAATTTCTGCTGTCCTCTAATATTCATATCGTCTGTTTCTTCCAATATCCTGCAGCTGTTGGCAACTGCGGGGGCCCCGTCGGCGCCAAGATCATTAAAGTTCCATCTCTTCACAGCCGCTCGTGTCAGTGGAGCCAGTTCCCCAAACTGTTGACCCAGCCAGTAAGATTTTGCGACATCGGTTTGACCTTTTTGTCAGACTAACGAGGTGACCTGTCGCCGAAAGCTGGCGCGACACGCCGACGTCACAAAGGCCGTGGAGAAATTGTTAACGCCACACAATCACGCACGACAAATGCATTGTTCTCACCCACACAAGCTGAACTTTCGCCGTCTGGCAACTGCTTTATAGACTCCGTGGACCTTCATCCTTGCCTTTTCTTGATCTTCTTCATTGATGCGAAAGTTATTTTTGAATTTGACAAAAACGTGTGATCATTGTTTACTTCGAGCAGGAAGAAAGCCATTACAGTATGAAAAAAATATATTTTGAAATGTTTGTTCAACCTTGCAGCCACGAGAGGCCGAGTACTTGGTGCAAAATGAGATTGGGAACTCGGTGAACTTTTTTGCTGGATTCCCTGGCTTGTTATGTTAAGGTAGGCCGGTCAGCCTCCCCGGTATGCTATTGAATGTTGCAGTATTGAATATAGCAAAGGCATACTTGGCTTTCTAGGTGAAATGTTTGTTTTTGGTCTTTGTGAAATAATTGTCTGGATAACTGCGCCTTAGACAAAAGTTTAGAGACACTTTTTCATGCTATCAAATGACAAGGTGTCTTCAACCTTTTGACTGGTACTGTAAAGGTTTTTTTTTCATCTCGTCATGACACATTTTTTGGCTGCAAAAAAAATAACAAAACAAAATATACAATACTCTTCTGACTTGTTTCTTTTTTGGTTTCTCTTTTTGTCAATTTCTACTCCTGCTTTTTCTGTCATGACTTTTTCCAGTACTCCCTTCTTCCCTCCTTTGTGTCAGTTTTCCTGCTCTTTTGCCAGTCGTCAATCATGATGGTCATGGGGTAGATTCCTGTCATTGAGCAAGGCACGGTTTGTTTGTGTGGATGGCAAAAATGACCAAAAGTAGGCTACAAAAGCAGCAGCAAATGAAAGGGTGATAATTAACAAGCGCAGCTGCTTCTCCAAATATGTATGTAGTTAGTCTCTTGGAACATTGTGTTGTGTTATGGGAGCAGATGCTGGTGTCTTTTAAATGCTTATAAGTCACACTGGTGTCTTTTCGCTTGCTGGGAGCAAATAATAAATCTCAGCAACATCTGCTTTATTCTGAGGGAAATCGTTTCATGGGCTCTTGTAAAAACGGCACTTAAAAAGGAAGCGATATGGTGGCGTCTGCTGCCCCCTTGTGGTGAAAGAATGCAACAACAGCCTTTAATGCTTGGGGTGTCCAAACTTTTTCCACCGAGGACCGCATAAAGAAACATTTACCAGTGTTGGGGACACTTTGATATTTATGTATATACTTATTTTTTTTTATTTATAGATTAGATACATTGACCTAAATATTTTCATATTAGATTTACATATATTTTTTCTTTTGGAGATGAATAAAGTATATATTTATTTATTCATTATTAGTATAATTAGTATATTCACTATTAGTGTAAAGATCATCAGAATTTTTTCTTTGCATTATGACTTTTTTCTATTTTTTCAGTTTTTGCTGCTGCTTTACTGTTGCTTTTCGTTTGTAAAACGTGCCGCTGGCAAATAATAAACAAGTCACAAGCTAACACTTCGAGTACTCCTCTGTTATGCTTTTCCACAAATACCTTTTGTTAAAAATAAAAAAAAGATTTTTAGGATTATTTTTATTGAAATTTTTTAAAAATTTGTCATAAAAAACAAAACAAAAGTTCATCATTCAAAACCCACAAATTTACTATATCTAATATAGGAATATAATAATAACAATTCAGTATTAATATAGGAATATAATAATAATAATACAGTAATAATATAGGAACATAATATACAAGTTAACAGCTATAACTGTGGCAGTCCACCAGAATTTTTCTTTTGGTATTTTTTAGCTAGGGCTGTGCTAGTGTCCCTTTTTTCAGGAACACCAAGAGGGTTGCGTGCTTAAAATGTAGTCATGACAGACCACCTCAAAAAACTGCGGAACAGTTTGGAAGGTAGCATTGCGTTGGCCTCTCGCTTCAGAAAACAACGATGTAGCAGAATAATATCGATGGTTGACATCTTCCGGCCATCCGTTTTCTATACCGCTTATCCTCATTAGGGTCGCGGGTATGCTGGGGCCTATCCCAGCTGACTTTGGGCGGGAGGCAGGGTACACCCTGGACTGGTCGCCAGTCAATCGCAGTAGTTTATATCTTGCGGTCGTTTAAAAACAGTATTGAAGAGTCACTGGTCGGTCTGATATTACATTGTGTTAAATTATTTCTATGTGCTAAAAGTCTTCCATTCTGTTTTCCAGGCTCACCAAGACTATAGAGCACTTTTACAGCACCGGCATTGGCTGCAGACCCAACGGCCTGATTGGAGGACACAGGGAAGAGGCAAAACTCTTATCTCCTTTGCATCGCCGGACCGCGGGAAGATGGAGAGGCTGGGAAGAAGCGCATCTGTATTCATCGGCTTCTTGCTTCACTCTTGTCGTCTTCCCAAGACATCACGGCAGTCCTTCAGGTGCATCATTTTGCTGCTGTGACGAGTGGAGTGGAACAGCAAAACATATACTGTAGGTGAGAGCAATGCCCAAACAGCAGTTCATCATGGCCGACTGCAAGATGACTGCAAAGGCAGACAAAATTAAAAGAAATTAAGCTCAAATCAAATTTCCCTTGTGAGTTTGAATCAGCAATGTGCCGATATTATCCACTATTTCATCACCAATACTAGCAACTCTTCCCCCAAACTACTGTCAGGTGACAATTAAGCACGGTGCAAAATGAGACAAATACAATGGATAAAATATCATCTCCTACTGTCGACATGTGGGACGGGATACTCTAAAATTCATAACCCAGTTCAATAATATCACGAACGGCAGAGAAAACCAATACCGATAAGAACCAGTATCTCATTTTTATGCCAATATCGACATCCCTAATCCACAGCGCTCCAACGCCACTTTGCGCTTTTGGATTTTGCAGCTAAATCATCACTGTTTTGTTGACCATGGCCTTCTAGTAGTAAAAATGAAAACATGCATATCTTTTGCCTAAGTGAAGCATAAAAATGTGAGCGAAAATAAGTCCTTAACGGTTGTCAAATAAGTTATTCAAGAACGCATTGAGAGGCGTTTTGTGTTATGTAGTATTCCACACTGGCCACTAGGTGTCAGTAATGTTATATAAGTGAAACAATAGCCAGCGCAGGAAGCACCAGAAGAAAATGGACCAAAAGGCGGAACTCACTCAATGCTAACACGTGTACGTCTATATTATGTCCTATTCATGTCGTGTTATGTCTTCTGCAGTATATAGGGAAATAGGAGTGCAACAGCGATTATAGGGGTGTTATTTAAAGGGCTAAGGTGGGGTGGCATGTGACCTTCTGTGGTCAGCCTTAATCCAATTGGGACCTTGTATGAGATGGTAATGGACTTAGATGTCACTTGTGGTGGTGACGGGGGCAATTCTCTCTGCAAGAGTATTAGGGGAGCTAAAAACAGTAACACCACTGTGCCCACCCGGTTTAGGCGGGGCGGGGCAAGCAGCACATCCCCGTCACACTCGTGGACAGGAGTCTAGATGTTTGGTACGTTGGAGGGCTTTCTCGCTGGCCCTCAGCCAGGAGCAGCTCCCGGGACTGCCAGAGCGGGTTCTGACCTCCGGCTCCTGAACCCGATCCTCCTCCAGCTGCAAGCCAGGTAGAGATAATTTTGTCAATATTACAATTATACAGATGCGGCACGACGCAAGTGCTCAGAAGAAGGGCAAAATTTCAGTTACCGTGTGTCCATTAGCTTTAAGAGCAACTCCGAACCAATTCAAGCGCAAGCAAATAATAAATACAGTTTAACCAAATTTAATTACTGATAGCTGTTCTGACTGAAGCGCATGATTCTTTCCCGCTCCTACGATAGAGGTCGCTCATTTTCATGTTGTTTTTACCTCCAAAATAGACAATCGGTCATCTGTTTGTTATCCAAGCATGCTTCACCGTCTCGCGTTGTCTTGCAAGACTGACTGTGTCGATACAGTTTTGCAGACAATAATAGATTTTCGCTCAAATGTTGTAGCACTGCAGTAATGATGAATTTGCATTTGCCTGCAAGGGACTGAAAATCAATAGTGTGGATTTTTTACATATAGTAATCCCTCGTCACTTTGCGCGGTTTTCTTTTGACATCTACCTAAATCCTGCTGTTTTGTGGTTGAATGAACACAGCCTACTATTAGTTCAAGAATATGCATATTTCAGCAAAAAACAAACGTATTCTTGGAGTAAATGAAGCATTTCAAAACATAAACAGGACTAAATGAAGTAAAATAAAAATCGAAGGCGATCGGAAGATGCATTCAAAGACATTGCGTGTCAGTAATGTTACTGTAATGGCCGGTGACACGCAAGCACCAGACTTGATGGGCGGAACAAGAGGCTTTTATTGCATGTTGGAATGATCTTACAACAGTCACGATAGTCCCTAACATGGGCCACTGTTCCTCTGAAACCTTGATGTCACTTCCTGTCCTCGCCCCTCAACTCCCCTAGCTCTGGAACACAATTACAGCAGCACACATTAGCACAAGTTTTATTTATGTCTTAAATAGCTTTTTTCCTCTGATTATGTCTTGATTGATTATGTCTGTATTGGGTAAAAGAAGTGCGATGGTGACTATAGGGGTGTTATTTCATGTCTAGAGGTCTCTAATGTTAAAAAGGGAATTTAGAAGGTTATAAAGAGGTTTTTATGCTCTAACTTTGTAAATATTCTATTATTAAATAAGAAATTTTACTTAGCTGAAATTTACTTTCGGGTCTGGAGCCAATTAACGCTGATAAATGAGGGATTACTTTATTTCCTTAAGATAATTGGTTAATAGTGTGAAACATGAACTCCATCCCCAGCACCAGTGTCAACTCCAGCACCATCGCCAGCACCAATGACTACCACCGCTCCAGTCAACCCAGTTGAACCTGAGGGGTAAGCAATCCAAACAACTGTGGAGTATGTTTTGTGTATTTACTACTCATACGACACTCCAGCCATGCTATCGATAAAACAACCCAGTATCAAAGTAATTACTCAGAGGACAACTAATTAATCAGATAGCCTGGCAAGAAGACATGGAGAGACAGAGAAAGAGATGAACACAGTAGCTGTGTGAGATCTCGATGCCCTGCAGCAGCATGCATATTAACAAGGATAAACCCAAAGTGGATTACAAGCTTTTCAGCTTTTTCTATTTAAGAGGCTCATCGTGGCCGCTTCTCATCCAGCAGCATAAACCAACGGGTGACCGGTAGAAACACATTTGACTTGATCCTGGCACTGGTAAACACTTTTCCTAATGAGGGGACCTGTTGTTAAATCGATGACATGGATAGGGGTGACCTGTGTATAGGTGCCAACCACCAGCCTGAGTGTTAGGTGAACTCAGTTATGCGATGCCAAGTGTATTTTTGTTATTAGTGGCACGTTGTAAGCTTAGTTATACTAACTAAATACAGTATGTAGACGATTATGATATACTGAAGATACAAAGTACTATATACTATACCAAATTTACTGAATAAAACTGTGTCTGATAGTGGAATTAATCAGACCAGTCTAGTTGGATGTTAATAAGTCATAATAGTAAGGGGGAACAAAGCTTTTGTTTGTTTTCCTACGGATGACATAAGAACACTTCCGGGTGAAATCTGATTGGCTGAGGTTGGTCAGGTGTGCACTTCCGCATTCAGAAACAAACTGTCATGGCGCAACGTTTTAAAAAGAAAATCGACAGCCGTACTTTTTTTCATTTTTTTTTAACCTATAAGCATGTTTAACACGACATATTTTTATATTTACTGGTACTTTTAAAAGTTTGACTTCACAGCGAGGTTTGTGTTTCGTATGTTGGTCTCGCTTGTTGATTATTTTAGTTTATTTTGAATACAATAGCTTAAAAGTAATGATTTGTCCATTCTGTTGTATTTAGGCCTTTATGAATTGAAATGCAGCACACAAATGATGTTCATGAATTGTTCAAACTCGACTACAAGGAGGTTTTGAGCAAAGTGCACCGCCAGGGGGCGCCGTCCCCTCACGATCAACTCCGCAGTTGCCAATCAAAGTGTCACTGTCTTTGTGCGCGTTTTTAAAATATGTTTTTTATTTATTTATTTTTAATGGCCGCACGGTGGATGAGTGGGCGGTCAGGAGGTCCAGGGTTCGAATCTCCTTCGGGCATCTCTGTGTGGAGTTTGCATGTTCTCCCCGTGCGTGTGTGGGTTTTCTCCGGGTACTCCGGTTTCCTTCCACATTCCCCCAAAAAACATGCATGTTAGCTTAATTGGTGACTCTAAATTGTCCGTAGTAGTGTGAAAGTTTGTTTGTCTATATGTGCCCTGCGATTGACTGGCGACCAGTCCAAGGTGTACCCCGCCTCCCGCCCAAAGTCTGCTGGGATAGGCTCCAGCATACCCGGGACCCAAATGAGGATTAGCGGTATAGAAAATGGATGGATGGATGGATGTTTTTTTTTTAATTTAGAAAGGAGGCAGCACCACCGCCTCCAGTTGTCGTCAACCCGTATTCAGATGATCAGCTTCGCTCCATCGTGAAACGAATGAGAGAGAGACTGCAGATCTACAAGGAGAAAGTGACTGATCAATACGCTTCCTCGCCAGAGATCAGCCCGCCTGTCAGTGAGTACAAACACTTTCCGCCTTCATGACCTTTGACCGGCACACGATGCTGTTGCTGGTGGCCGTTTTGCAAATAGAGACGACAATGGAACTCCAATGTTGCTTTCAGCACCCCTGCTACGCAAAGGCCACTACGCGCACGTCGTGGAGGAGAGGAAAAGGCAGGCCGAGGAGGAGAGGATAAAAAAGGAGGAGGCTGAGAAGAAGAAGAAAGAGGAGCAGGAGAAGAAAAAGAAGTAGAATGAGGAGAAGAAGAAGGAAGAGGAGGAGAAGGAGAAACTGGAGGGAAGAGAGAAGAAAGACTTGAAGGTCGTCTTAAAGGAGAACATGTGGACTACTGTGGATGCCGTTCTGAAACCATTGGAGGACTCTATGGATTCAGTACTGGGGACCACTATAGATCCATTTACAGGTAAAAGAAGGTAAAAGGTTTCACCATGCAGTTCCTTTCCTTACTTGATTTCACTTCCTTTTTAGATCGGCGCTACATCGCCTGGCTGAGCATGGTGACCCTCGCCTTCAACTACAACACCTGGTTCATCACCGCCCGTCTGTGTTTCCCCTACCACACAGAGGGCACCATCCCGTACTGGTTCGCCCTGGACACCCTGGCTGACCTCATTTACTTGGTGGACTGCATCATCTTCCAGCCCCGCAAGGAGTTTGTCAAAGGGGGAGACATCATTGTAAGTGTTCAACTTTCCCTCCTGCTACATGCTGGTTCAGTTCCTTTTGAAATTACGTTGTTTTTTCAGAAAGATGGAGCATCGACAAAGAAGAACTACAGGGAAAGCAAGGGCTTCATGGTATGGTGTTGTGCAGGATATTTGATGATTAAAAAGCTTGCATTTTCTTGGATGAGCTGGTTGTTGTCTGTCTTCTGAGCAGGCCGACGTGGTGTCCATCTTACCCTTCGACTTGCTCTACTTACAGTTTGGCTTTAAGTCCATCTTCCGAGCCAATCGTTTGCTGAAGGTAAATACCCAAATACTTTTTAATTTTCTATTTATATTTTATGTGCTTGACTTTTTAAAGCTTCTCCCAAGGTGGAAAGATTTTTTGAGTTCAGCGACCGCCTGGAAAGCATCATGGCGAAAGCTTACATCTGGAGGTAAGCCATAAAAAGCAACAAAGTCAGTGGTGATTACAGCACTTTGATATTGTGTAAGATAGGCAAAACATATGTATGTGTCTTTATGCTACTAAAATGACATTTTTCCTCATTTTACAACATTATTTTCATAAAATTACAGCCTATTCTTGTTAGATTACAACTTTTTTTTTTCTTAATAATTGGACTGTAAAATCATAGTTTTAGAATGAGTCCCGGGCTTATATATATTCAAAAAATTAAAAAAACAGCCAAAACCACTCCAGAACTAAACCATAGCAAGGCTATTACTGTCCACGTGCCAACATGTACACATTTTTCATACACGGCTCCACTGATCTTAAAGTACACATTTTGTTGTGCGTCCAAATATGTCCTGCATCAACTTACCTTCGTCACTCTGCTCTTAGAGTGATTCGCACCATCGGCTACCTCCTTTTCATGCTCCACCTCAACGCTTGCTTCTACTACGTGGCTTCAGACTACCAGGGCATCGGAAAAGGCAAGTGGGTCTACTCCGGCCTGGGAAGTGCGTAAGTATTTCCTCATTTATGCACTAGGTTGACGGAGGGATAGCTAAGTCGTGGACAACCTCATGTTAGCGACGGCAGCGATTTTCAGAGTCAGCAAAAGCCAGTGCCTGAAATGTACATCATATTTATGGTATGTTCCTTGTTTGCTGCCACCGCTTTAGTTACCTAGCCTGCTTCTTTTATGCCGAGAAGTCCCCGCTGATGATTGCTTAGTTCCCTTTTCCTGACACCGTGTTCAGAATGATGTTTCAGATGATAATTACCTTTTTGGGGCATTATTTATGTCCGTCATTCTTGGCCAGGTAGATTCTCCACTGGAATATGTCTTTTGTCTTGATGCTGTTTGTCTATATTGTTGTAGTCCCCATGATGCTTTAACAAATATGGTTTGGACTTGGAAATTCAAAGGAAACTTTTTTCACCCAATCTTTTTAATATTTACGTTATATACAGTATGTATATATAATTTTTTTTAATGTTGTGAAACCGTTTAGTTATCGCAAGAGGTTACAACAACACAACATCAGTAGGGTAAAACTAACCTGTCTCAGGATGAATGGCGCTTTTTAGTGTGTTGTGTGCGGAGCTGGCAAACTTTCTAATGCAGATCCCATTGATGTATTCCTTGCTTTTTTTTTTTAATCTCGCAGCGTAGCCTACGCTGGGGGGTGTGGAATTTATGTCAGGGCCATTTAGGGCTCCGTCCATCGGCTAAACACGACACGCCAAGTGAATTAAAACACTATATATTCCACAGCCCAAAACATGTCTTTTTCTAAACAAATGTGGCTCAGCTATGTGAGAGGAAGCGCTGCCAGATCCCTAGGAAAAGTTGTCAAGAGAAGCCATTTTCAGGAAAAAAATATTGACTGAACTGTAAAATTTAACTTAAAACTGACATTTATTGCTGATTTTAATACTTATTAGTTCTTAATTTGTGTGTTTACTGATTTATTATTTTATTCGTACCTTTGTACAGAAAACAGTTATACTATGCAGTTAACGGTACAGTATGTTCCATACAAATTGACTACCAAAGAAGGGATGTACCCGAGGAAAGTTATACAACTTGTTTACACCAGGGTCCTTGTTCATTTTATTTTGTGCTTGTTTATTTATTTGTTGATTGATTGATTAAGAATGTTGTTAGTAGTTTGGCACACAACTGGTTTACACCAGTGTTCTTGTTTATCTTATTTTGTGTAAAAACTTTAAAAAGACGTTTGAGAGGAATGGATTTAAAAAATTTTAAATTTTTAAATCCATTCCTCTCAAACGTTGTAGACAGAAAAAAGTTGTAGACAGGTTTCCTATGCTCTAACTACAAAAACATTCCATTAATGGATAAGGAAGCCTACTATCACTGTCGGGTCTGAAACCATTTACCCATGATAAACGAGGGCTTATTTTTTTATATCTGTATTTTTATACTGCTTTACTTAAGCAGAGTATTTGGAACAGCTGAGTGGGGACTACATCGCTTTGTTTCAATTACTGCACTGCTATTTTCACCAATCGGGAGCAAGTTCTCAAGGGAATCAAAGCAGCAATTGAAGCAGTGAAGCTGGTGTGTTCATCCGTAAAATAGCACCCAGTAACGCCCTCATCCTTTTCACAGGTACCTGCGTTGTTACTACTTCGCCGTGCGCAGTCTGATCAACATCGGGGGTCTTAATGAACCCCACACCGTCTTTGAGATAACGTTTCAGATGACTAACTTTTTCACGGGCGTCTTTGTGTTCTCCAGTTTGATCGGACAGGTAACAGGCCAAACATAGAAGTGGGAAGTGAGATATTAGAATTCCTTCACCTGCTTGTGTGTGTTATTCCATTAGTCTATAGTAGATAGAAGAGCCAGAACATTCTGTCACCCACATGTGGCCATCCTTCCGTGGTTCCCTCTGTCATCTTGACCGCCAAACAGATTTTTCACCTTGTGTGTTCTAAAAATGTGTCAGCAGTTTTCTTAACAAGTCTTATCACTGCTTCAGATGAGAGACGTCATCGGTGCGGCCACAGCGGGACAGACGTACTTCCGCTCCTCCATGGACGGCACTGTGTCCTACATGGTGACCAATCGCATCCCCTCCATGGTCCAGAACAGAGTCCGCACCTGGTACACCTACACCTGGGATGCCCAGGGCATGCTGGGTCAGTGTGAAGGAACGGTTATTATGATTGACGGAATGTTCACACTATTCTTTCACCTCCCACAAGATTGCATTGGAAATGTAGCCGTCATGTTGGAATTTAGACGGTTTAAAAATGCTTTTACTGGGAACACTCAGTTTCATGTGTGTGCTGAAGAGCTGGAATTGTCTCTGAAAGATTATTGTGCACTTTATCCTCTCTTGTTAATCATACACACTAACTCCACTGTAACAAATGCAATGTTTTATATACAAAATTATAATATTTAGAAATGTTTGAGTCCAGTGGAGGTGAAGAAGCGTGTGCAGGCAGGCTGGAATGGGTGGAGAAAAGTGTCGGGTGTGATGTCTGATAGAAGAGTTTCAGCTAAAATGAAAGGAAAGGTGTACAAAACTGTGGTGAGACCAGCGGTGTTGTTTGGTTTAGAGACAGTGCCGCTGAGGAAAAGACAGGAGGCAGAGCTGGAGGTAGCAGAGATGAAGATGCTGAGGTTCTCTTTGGGTGTGACCAGGATGGACAGCATCAGGATGGAGCACATCAGAGGGACGGCATGTCTTGGAGGTTTTGGAGATAAAGTCAGGGAGGCCAGACTGAGATGGTTTAGACACATCCGTTGGAGAAATAGTGAATACAGTATATTGGGAGAAGGATGCTGAGTTTTGAACTGCCAGGCAGGAGGCCTAAAGGAAGACCAAAAAGGAGGTGTATGGATGTAGTGAAAGAGAACATGAAGGTAGTTGGTTGGTTAGATGGAGGCAACTGATTTGCAGTGGCGACCCCAGAAGGGATAAGCCCAAAGGAAAAGAAGACCTATTATGTTTGTGTTTTAGGCAAAACATCAGCTTTGTCTTTGGAAAAGTGATGGACTTTTTTGCTTCGTTTCTGATGTATTGTGTTTGGTTGGTGATTTTTTAAAATGTTATAATGATGTTTTAATTTCCTTGTATTGGCCCAGTAATTATGGTGCAACCCTACAGTACACATTTTAACAGCAGTCATGCTAGGTCTGCTTATATGATACAGCTCCCTCGTCCCTCGTCGCTTTTAAACATGCTTGTTAAGGTTCTCTCTGGGCCCGGCCCAGGTCGCTATGGACATGTCATCGTCATCATTTTGTCACGTCAGGTGACAACATAAGAGTATATCATCACCAGAAAGTAAAGTTTGCCGTTTCCAGATGAGTTGGAGCTGCTGGAGAAGATGCCTTTGGTGATGAGAACCGCCATTGCTGTGGACATCAACTTGACCACTTTCCAAAAGATTGATCTTTTCAAGGTAGATGCCTCTTGCCTTACCTAAACGCACAGAACCCGGCATAATTGGGACTCTATTACTATTGAACTATTTTTCATTTTCTCCCAGGGTTGTGACCAGCAGATGTTGGTGGATATGTTACTCAGACTCAAGTCTATTATCTATCTGCCAGGAGACTTTGTTGTAAAGAAGGTAAGCTTCGTAAGCACTACTTCATAGTCTTCAGCGTACCACTCTGTTTCCCTTGCAGGGGGACATCGGTAAAGAGATGTACATCATCAAGAGTGGAGCAGTGCAGGTGGTGGGAGGACCCGACAACAGTATCGTGTTTGTCACGCTGAAGGCCGGCTGCGTGTTTGGAGAAATCAGGTCAGATAAGCTCCATCCACGCACTACACATCTCACCGTGTAACTACGACGTGACAGATTGCATATCCTCGTAGCTTGCTGCAGTCCTCAAAAGACGGCGGAAACAGACGCACAGCTAATGTCAAAGCCTACGGTTTCGCTAACCTTTTTGTCCTGGAGAAGAAAGACTTGTTTGATATTCTCATCCACTACCCGGAGTCTCAGAAAGTGTTGGCTCGCAAGGGAAGGTGAGACAGAGTTGCTGTTTTATCACATACTGTATGTACTGGTTGAATATGCAATATCTAAGAACATTTCCGCCTAAATGAAGCACTTTCAAGCATTAAATGGCCAAATGAAGTGAAATACAAATACAAGGCATTCAAAAGAAGCATTCAAAGATGGTATGTGATGATATGTAGTATTCTACACTGGTCACTAGGTGTCAGTAATGTTCCTGCAATGCAGTGGTCGTAGTCATGGCCCCCACTGGGGACAGAAATGTTTTCTTGCCCCCCCCATTTGCAATATTATTGACAAACTGATAATATCTATTTATTTATCTGTACTTACAAATTATACTTGAAACTGAAACTTGTAAAATGCAACAAAATGGTATTTAAAGGTGTATTTAAGAGTCAAATAGAATGTTGAGTATGATGAATTTGGACACGTTGGCAGGTTTACACTAACTTCGAAGTACCCCCCGGGTAGGAGAGTACTTTTATGTGTAGAGGGCTCTAATAATGTTAAAATGTGTAGTTGGGAGGCCGTAAATAGGTTGTGTATGGTCTAACTATGAAAATATTGCATGTATTAATAAGAAATGTACATACAGTATCACGGTCGAGTCTGGAAACCATTAATCACGATAAACGAGGGATTACTGTATTGCATTTTGCAAGCTAGGAACAAGACTCGCTATAAACTTTGTGTGTGTGCGCGTGTGTGTGTGTGTGTGTAGGAAATTAATGAAGGCCAAGGGTCCAGCAGCCGCCAAAGTCGAAGAAGAAAAGAAGAAAGGACTGGCACTTTTTGGACCCAAACCGCCCACACCCAAACTACTGCGAGCATTTGGTGGAGGGCTAAACAAAAACATCATTGCGAAACTTAAGGTGAGGTCCTTCTACATCTCTTTTTGTTTATCTAAAAGACACAAGACTTCTGATTATGCACTTTTGCACTCTTTTGTTCCCAGGCTGGTGGCCTGTGATGAATCACGTCCATTCATTTATTCTATTAACTCCATTTTGGGAGTGAATGTTTATCATCCTTTTCCTCCTCTTTTATACTATTACACCATCTATATTTGGAATTGCTCCAGCAAATGTAGTTAGAATAGAGTTTTGTATGTAAATGTCATTGAATGTTCATGTAGCCGTCTGTTCAGCCATTGCACGTGAAACGTGACATTAAACAATTCCATATTATTGCAATGTTTCTCTTTTATTTATCCAGGTTTTGTCCAATGGAGATGAAAGCTCTCTCTTGCGATAAGGCAGCAAATTCAAAACAATTCACAAATTAATAGAATGTTGTTTTACAGGCAAAAAGTCAGAATACTATAAGAAAATGTCATTCATTCATTTTCTATACCGCCTATCCTCATTAGGGTCGCGGAGATGTTGGAGCCTATCCCAGCAGACTTTGGGCGAGAGGCGGGGTACACCCTGGACTGGTCGCCAGTCAATCGCAGAGAAAATGTCATTTTTGTTGAAATATAAAACATAGTTTAAAGTTGTAATATTACAAACAAAGACTAAATTTGCACTTTTTGGAAAACTACAGTAACTTGTAAAAATTGTACTATGGGAATGATGTCGCAATGTTCTGGGGAAAAAACACAGCAAAAATTGAAAAAGAAGTAGGAGAAGAAAAACTTATAAGAAGAAGAATATTCTTATGCTTTGTTATCCATAACACAACACGGTTTTTCTTGAACTAGGCATTGGTTGTTAGCTTATGGATCTACAAATATCAAAGTGGCCTCCCATCCTTTGATTTTTCTGTAAATGGCCCTCGCTGGGAAAAGTTTGGACGCCCCTGGAAATGGAGTATGAAGTCGTGTAAGATGGTGAGTACAACGCATCTTTATCGTCTTGTCAAATCAGCAAAAAGCTTCTTTCCATTTATTTGTTCCACACCTAAACAGAAGCAAGACTAGTTTCTGTAATAAAAACCTTTTTTTTTTATTCATCAGTGGAAAAGCATGGGCTATCTATCACATTCCAGAAAGGGGCATGTTTATTTGCTGTCTCTAAGAAGCTATTGTGTGTGTGATAGAAATGACATTCTGTCCCATTGATACTGCATGTGTGTGTGCTGAAGTAAAAGACAGACAGAGAGATTCCTTAATCCCATTATCCAGACTGGGAATGTACCAAAATAACGCCAGGAACTTAGTTCACCTTGCTGAACCCAACGCAGGATTCCTATCGAGCAATCGTCAACTTATTGATTATACTGAGACGTCCGACACAAAGCGTGAGTATAGTTTTTGGGAAGGGCAGTCGGTGCTCAGAGGGAATTATTGGGGTTGAAGGAATTAATTGCGTCAGATTGTTAGGTGTGAGACTCAAGACGACGCGACAGCCTCCCGGGATTCTTCCATCCACAAAGCCGGAGAGGAAAGGAAGGAGACCGACACCCGCTGGGACGTTTGCTGGCTTCTGCCCGCACACAACCGCGCTATGTTTGCAAAGTTGAAGAAGCTAGTGAAGGCTCCCGAAGCGCCGCCTGNGAGGCGTTTTGTGTTATGTAGTATTCCACACTGGCCACTAGGTGTCAGTAATGTTATATAAGTGAAACAATAGCCAGCGCAGGAAGCACCAGAAGAAAATGGACCAAAAGGCGGAACTCACTCAATGCTAAGACGTGTACGTCTATATTATGTCCTATTCATGTCGTGTTATGTCTTCTGCAGTATATAGGGAAATAGGAGTGCAACAGCGATTATAGGGGTGTTATTTAAAGGGCTAAGGTGGGGTGGCATGTGACCTTCTGTGGTCAGCCTTAATCCAATTGGGACCTTGTATGAGATGGTAATGGACTTAGATGTCACTTGTGGTGGTGACGGGGGCAATTCTCTCTGCAAGAGTATTAGGGGAGCTAAAAACAGTAACACCACTGTGCCCACCCGGTTTAGGCGGGGCGGGGCAAGCAGCACATCCCCGTCACACTCGTGGACAGGAGTCTAGATGTTTGGTACGTTGGAGGGCTTTCTCGCTGGCCCGCAGCCAGGAGCAGCTCCCGGGACTGCCAGAGCGGGTTCTGACCTCCGGCTCCTGAACCCGATCCTCCTCCAGCTGCAAGCCAGGTAGAGATAATTTTGTCAATATTACAATTATACAGATGCGGCACGACGCAAGTGCTCAGAAGAAGGGCAAAATTTCAGTTACCGTGTGTCCATTAGCTTTAAGAGCAACTCCGAACCAACTCAAGCGCAAGCAAATAATAAATACAGTTTAACCAAATTGAATTACTGATAGCTGTTCTGACTGAAGCGCATGATTCTTTCCCGCTCCTACGATAGAGGTCGCTCATTTTCATGTTGTTTTTACCTCCAAAATAGACAATCGGTCATCTGTTTGTTATCCAAGCATGCTTCACCGTCTCGCGTTGTCTTGCAAGACTGACTGTGTCGATACAGTTTTGCAGACAATAATAGATTTTCGCTCAAATGTTGTAGCACTGCAGTAATGATGAATTTGCATTTGCCTGCAAGGGACTGAAAATCAACAGTGTGGATTTTTTACATACAGTAATCCCTCGTCACTTTGCGCGGTTTTCTTTTGACATCTACCTAAATCCTGCTGTTTTGTGGTTGAATGAACACAGCCTACTATTAGTTCAAGAATATGCATATTTCAGCAAAAAACAAACGTATTCTTGGAGTAAATGAAGCATTTCAAAACATAAACAGGACTAAATGAAGTAAAATAAAAATCGAAGGCGATCGGAAGATGCATTCAAAGACATTGCGTGTCAGTAATGTTACTGTAATGGCCGGTGACACGCAAGCACCAGACTTGATGGGCGGAACAAGAGGCTTTTATTGCATGTTGGAATGATCTTACAACAGTCACGATAGTCCCTAACATGGGCCACTGTTCCTCTGAAACCTTGATGTCACTTCCTGTCCTCGCCCCTCAACTCCCCTAGCTCTGGAACACAATTACAGCAGCACACATTAGCACAAGTTTTATTTATGTCTTAAATAGCTTTTTTCCTCTGATTATGTCTTGATTGATTATGTCTGTATTGGGTAAAAGAAGTGCGATGGTGACTATAGGGGTGTTATTTCATGTCTAGAGGTCTCTAATGTTAAAAAGGGAATTTAGAAGGTTATAAAGAGGTTTTTATGCTCTAACTTTGTAAATATTCTATTATTAAATAAGAAATTTTACTTTGCTGAAATTGACTTTCGGGTCTGGAGCCAATTAACGCTGATAAATGAGGGATTACTTTATTTCCTTAAGATAATTGGTTAATAGTGTGAAACATGAACTCCATCCCCAGCACCAGTGTCAACTCCAGCACCATCGCCAGCACCAATGACTACCACCGCTCCAGTCAACCCAGTTGAACCTGAGGGGTAAGCTATCCAAACAACTGTGGAGTATGTTTTGTGTATTTACTACTCATACGACACTCCAGCCATGCTATCGATAAAACAACCCAGTATCAAAGTAATTACTCAGAGGACAACTAATTAATCAGATAGCCTGGCAAGAAGACAGGGAGAGACAGAGAAAGAGATGAACACAGTAGCTGTGTGAGATCTCGATGCCCTGCAGCAGCATGCATATTAACAAGGATAAACCCAAAGTGGATTACAAGCTTTTCAGCTTTTTCTATTTAAGAGGCTCATCGTGGCCGCTTCTCATCCAGCAGCATAAACCAACGGGTGACCGGTAGAAACACATTTGACTTGATCCTGGCACTGGTAAACACTTTTCCTAATGAGGGGACCTGTTGTTAAATCGATGACATGGATAGGGGTGACCTGTGTATAGGTGCCAACCACCAGCCTGAGTGTTAGGTGAACTCAGTTATGCGATGCCAAGTGTATTGTTGTTATTAGTGGCACGTTGTAAGCTTAGTTATACTAACTAAATACAGTATGTAGACGATTATGATATACTGAAGATACAAAGTACTATATACTATACCAAATGTACTGAATAAAACTGTGTCTGATAGTGGAATTAATCAGACCAGTCTAGTTGGATGTTAATAAGTCATAATAGTAAGGGGGAACAAAGCTTTTGTTTGTTTTCCTACGGATGACATAAGAACACTTCCGGGTGAAATCTGATTGGCTGAGGTTGGTCAGGTGTGCACTTCCGGATTCAGAAACAAACTGTCATGGCGCAACGTTTTAAAAAGAAAATCGACAGCCGTACTTTTTTTCATTTTTTTTTAACCTATAAGCATGTTTAACACGACATATTTTTATATTTACTGGTACTTTTAAAAGTTTGACTTCACAGCGAGGTTTGTGTTTCGTATGTTGGTCTCGCTTGTTGATTATTTTAGTTTAATTTGAATACAATAGCTTAAAAGTAATGATTTGTCCATTCTGTTGTATTTAGGCCTTTATGAATTGAAATGCAGCACACAAATGATGTTCATGAATTGTTCAAACTCGACCACAAGGAGGTTTTGAGCAAAGTGCACCGCCAGGGGGCGCCGTCCCCTCACGATCAACTCCGCAGTTGCCAATCAAAGTGTCACTGTCTTTGTGCGCGTTTTTAAAATATGTTTTTTATTTATTTATTTTTAATGGCCGCACGGTGGATGAGTGGGCGGTCAGGAGGTCCAGGGTTCGAATCTCCTTCGGGCATCTCTGTGTGGAGTTTGCATGTTCTCCCCGTGCGTGTGTGGGTTTTCTCCGGGTACTCCGGTTTCCTTCCACATTCCCCCAAAAAACATGCATGTTAGCTTAATTGGTGACTCTAAATTGTCCGTAGTAGTGTGAAAGTTTGTTTGTCTATATGTGCCCTGCGATTGACTGGCGACCAGTCCAAGGTGTACCCCGCCTCCCGCCCAAAGTCTGCTGGGATAGGCTCCAGCATACCCGGGACCCAAATGAGGATTAGCGGTATAGAAAATGGATGGATGGATGGATGTTTTTTTTTTTTTATTTAGAAAGGAGGCAGCACCACCGCCTCCAGTTGTCGTCAACCCGTATTCAGATGATCAGCTTCGCTCCATCGTGAAACGAATGAGAGAGAGACTGCAGATCTACAAGGAGAAAGTGACTGATCAATACGCTTCCTCGCCAGAGATCAGCCCGCCTGTCAGTGAGTACAAACACTTTCCGCCTTCATGACCTTTGACCGGCACACGATGCTGTTGCTGGTGGCCGTTTTGCAAATAGAGACGACAATGGAACTCCAATGTTGCTTTCAGCACCCCTGCTACGCAAAGGCCACTACGCGCACGTCGTGGAGGAGAGGAAAAGGCAGGCCGAGGAGGAGAGGATAAAAAAGGAGGAGGCTGAGAAGAAGAAGAAAGAGGAGCAGGAGAAGAAAAAGAAGTAGAATGAGGAGAAGAAGAAGGAAGAGGAGGAGAAGGAGAAACTGGAGGGAAGAGAGAAGAAAGACTTGAAGGTCGTCTTAAAGGAGAACATGTGGACTACTGTGGATGCCGTTCTGAAACCATTGGAGGACTCTATGGATTCAGTACTGGGGACCACTATAGATCCATTTACAGGTAAAAGAAGGTAAAAGGTTTCACCATGCAGTTCCTTTCCTTACTTGATTTCACTTCCTTTTTAGATCGGCGCTACATCGCCTGGCTGAGCATGGTGACCCTCGCCTTCAACTACAACACCTGGTTCATCACCGCCCGTCTGTGTTTCCCCTACCACACAGAGGGCACCATCCCGTACTGGTTCGCCCTGGACACCTTGGCTGACCTCATTTACTTGGTGGACTGCATCATCTTCCAGCCCCGCAAGGAGTTTGTCAAAGGGGGAGACATCATTGTAAGTGTTCAACTTTCCCTCCTGCTACATGCTGGTTCAGTTCCTTTTGAAATTACGTTGTTTTTTCAGAAAGATGGAGCATCGACAAAGAAGAACTACAGGGAAAGCAAGGGCTTCATGGTATGGTGTTGTGCAGGATATTTGATGATTAAAAAGCTTGCATTTTCTTGGATGAGCTGGTTGTTGTCTGTCTTCTGAGCAGGTCGACGTGGTGTCCATCTTACCCTTCGACTGGCTCTACTTACAGTTTGGCTTTAAGTCCATCTTCCGAGCCAATCGTTTGCTGAAGGTAAATAGCCAAATACTTTTTAATTTTCTATTTATATTTTATGTGCTTGACTTTTTAAAGCTTCTCCCAAGGTGGAAAGATTTTTTGAGTTCAGCGACCGCCTGGAAAGCATCATGGCGAAAGCTTACATCTGGAGGTAAGCCATAAAAAGCAACAAAGTCAGTGGTGATTACAGCACTTTGATATTGTGTAAGATAGGCAAAACATATGTATGTGTCTTTATGCTACTAAAATGACATTTTTCCTCATTTTACAACATTATTATCATAAAATTACAGCCTATTCTTGTTAGATTACAACTTTTTTTTTTCTTAATAATTGGACTGTAAAATCATAGTTTTAGAATGAGTCCCGGGCTTATATATATTTAAAAAAATAAAAAAACAGCCAAAACCACTCCAGAACTAAACCATAGCAAGGCTATTACTGTCCACGTGCCAACATGTACACATTTTTCATACACGGCTCCACTGATCTTCAAGTACACATTTTGTTGTGCGTCCAAATATGTCCTGCATCAACTTACCTTCGTCACTCTGCTCTTAGAGTGATTCGCACCATCGGCTACCTCCTTTTCATGCTCCACCTCAACGCTTGCTTCTACTACGTGGCTTCAGACTACCAGGGCATCGGAAAAGGCAAGTGGGTCTACTCCGGCCTGGGAAGTGCGTAAGTATTTCCTCATTTATGCACTAGGTTGACGGAGGGATAGCTAAGTCGTGGACAACCTCATGTTAGCGACGGCAGCGATTTTCAGAGTCAGCAAAAGCCAGTGCCTGAAATGTACATCATATTTATGGTATGTTCCTTGTTTGCTGCCACCGCTTTAGTTACCTAGCCTGCTTCTTTTATGCCGAGAAGTCCCCGCTGATGATTGCTCAGTTCCCTTTTCCTGACACCGTGTTCAGAATGATGTTTCAGATGATAGTTACCTTTTTGGGGCATTATTTATGTCCGTCATTCTTGGCCAGGTAGATTCTCCACTGGAATATGTCTTTTGTCTTGATGCTGTTTGTCTATATTGTTGTAGTCCCCATGATGCTTTAACAAATATGGTTTGGACTTGGAAATTCAAAGTAAACTTTTTTCACCCAATCTTTTTAATATTTACGTTATATACAGTATGTATATATAATTTTTTTTAATGTTGTGAAACCGTTTAGTTATCGCAAGAGGTTACAACAACACAACATCAGTAGGGTAAAACTAACCTGTCTCAGGATGAATGGCGCTTTTTAGTGTGTTGTGTGCGGAGCTGCCAAACTTTCTAATGCAGATCCCATTGATGTATTCCTTGCTTTTTTTTTTTAATCTCGCAGCGTAGCCTACGCTGGGGGGTGTGGAATTTATGTCAGGGCCATTTAGGGCTCCGTCCATCGGCTAAACACGACACGCCAAGTGAATTAAAACACTATATATTCCACAGCCCAAAACATGTCTTTTTCTAAACAAATGTGGCTCAGCTATGTGAGAGGAAGCGCTGCCAGATCCCTAGGAAAAGTTGTCAAGAGAAGCCATTTTCAGGAAAAAAATATTGACTGAACTGTAAAATTTAACTTAAAACTGACATTTATTGCTGATTTTAATACTTATTAGTTCTTAATTTGTGTGTTTACTGATTTATTATTTTATTCGTACCTTTGTACAGAAAACAGTTATACTATGCAGTTAACGGTACAGTATGTTCCATACAAATTGACTACCAAAGAAGGGATGTACCCGAGGAAAGTTATACAACTTGTTTACACCAGGGTCCTTGTTCATTTTATTTTGTGCTTGTTTATTTATTTGTTGATTGATTGATTAAGAATGTTGTTAGTAGTTTGGCACACAACTGGTTTACACCAGTGTTCTTGTTTATCTTATTTTGTGTAAAAACTTTAAAAAGACGTTTGAGAGGAATGGATTTAAAAAATTTTAAATTTTTAAATCCATTCCTCTCAAACGTTGTAGACAGAAAAAAGTTGTAGACAGGTTTCCTATGCTCTAACTACAAAAACATTCCATTAATGGATAAGGAAGCCTACTATCACTGTCGGGTCTGAAACCATTTACCCATGATAAACGAGGGCTTATTTTTTTATATCTGTATTTTTATACTGCTTTACTTAAGCAGAGTATTTGGAACAGCTGAGTGGGGACTACATCGCTTTGTTTCAATTACTGCACTGCTATTTTCACCAATCGGGAGCAAGTTCTCAAGGGAATCAAAGCAGCAATTGAAGCAGTGAAGCTGGTGTGTTCATCCGTAAAATAGCACCCAGTAACGCCCTCATCCTTTTCACAGGTACCTGCGTTGTTACTACTTCGCCGTGCGCAGTCTGATCAACATCGGGGGTCTTAATGAACCCCACACCGTCTTTGAGATAACGTTTCAGATGACTAACTTTTTCACGGGCGTCTTTGTGTTCTCCAGTTTGATCGGACAGGTAACAGGCCAAACATAGAAGTGGGAAGTGAGATATTAGAATTCCTTCACCTGCTTGTGTGTGTTATTCCATTAGTCTATAGTAGATAGAAGAGCCAGAACATTCTGTCACCCACATGTGGCCATCCTTCCGTGGTTCCCTCTGTCATCTTGACCGCCAAACAGATTTTTCACCTTGTGTGTTCTAAAAATGTGTCAGCAGTTTTCTTAACAAGTCTTATCACTGCTTCAGATGAGAGACGTCATCGGTGCGGCCACAGCGGGACAGACGTACTTCCGCTCCTCCATGGACGGCACTGTGTCCTACATGGTGACCAATCGCATCCCCTCCATGGTCCAGAACAGAGTCCGCACCTGGTACACCTACACCTGGGATGCCCAGGGCATGCTGGGTCAGTGTGAAGGAACGGTTATTATGATTGACGGAATGTTCACACTATTCTTTCACCTCCCACAAGATTGCATTGGAAATGTAGCCGTCATGTTGGAATTTAGACGGTTTAAAAATGCTTTTACTGGGAACACTCAGTTTCATGTGTGTGCTGAAGAGCTGGAATTGTCTCTGAAAGATTATTGTGCACTTTATCCTCTCTTGTTAATCATACACACTAACTCCACTGTAACAAATGCAATGTTTTATATACAAAATTATAATATTTAGAAATGTTTGAGTCCAGTGGAGGTGAAGAAGCGTGTGCAGGCAGGCTGGAATGGGTGGAGAAAAGTGTCGGGTGTGATGTCTGATAGAAGAGTTTCAGCTAAAATGAAAGGAAAGGTGTACAAAACTGTGGTGAGACCAGCGGTGTTGTTTGGTTTAGAGACAGTGCCGCTGAGGAAAAGACAGGAGGCAGAGCTGGAGGTAGCAGAGATGAAGATGCTGAGGTTCTCTTTGGGTGTGACCAGGATGGACAGCATCAGGATGGAGCACATCAGAGGGACGGCATGTCTTGGAGGTTTTGGAGATAAAGTCAGGGAGGCCAGACTGAGATGGTTTAGACACATCCGTTGGAGAAATAGTGAATACAGTATATTGGGAGAAGGATGCTGAGTTTTGAACTGCCAGGCAGGAGGCCTAAAGGAAGACCAAAAAGGAGGTGTATGGATGTAGTGAAAGAGAACATGAAGGTAGTTGGTTGGTTAGATGGAGGCAACTGATTTGCAGTGGCGACCCCAGAAGGGATAAGCCCAAAGGAAAAGAAGACCTATTATGTTTGTGTTTTAGGCAAAACATCAGCTTTGTCTTTGGAAAAGTGATGGACTTTTTTGCTTCGTTTCTGATGTATTGTGTTTGGTTGGTGATTTTTTAAAATGTTATAATGATGTTTTAATTTCCTTGTATTGGCCCAGTAATTATGGTGCAACCCTACAGTACACATTTTAACAGCAGTCATGCTAGGTCTGCTTATATGATACAGCTCCCTCGTCCCTCGTCGCTTTTAAACATGCTTGTTAAGGTTCTCTCTGGGCCCGGCCCAGGTCGCTATGGACATGTCATCGTCATCATTTTGTCACGTCAGGTGACAACATAAGAGTATATCATCACCAGAAAGTAAAGTTTGCCGTTTCCAGATGAGTTGGAGCTGCTGGAGAAGATGCCTTTGGTGATGAGAACCGCCATTGCTGTGGACATCAACTTGACCACTTTCCAAAAGATTGATCTTTTCAAGGTAGATGCCTCTTGCCTTACCTAAACGCACAGAACCCGGCATAATTGGGACTCTATTACTATTGAACTATTTTTCATTTTCTCCCAGGGTTGTGACCAGCAGATGTTGGTGGATATGTTACTCAGACTCAAGTCTATTATCTATCTGCCAGGAGACTTTGTTGTAAAGAAGGTAAGCTTCGTAAGCACTACTTCATAGTCTTCAGCGTACCACTCTGTTTCCCTTGCAGGGGGACATCGGTAAAGAGATGTACATCATCAAGAGTGGAGCAGTGCAGGTGGTGGGAGGACCCGACAACAGTATCGTGTTTGTCACGCTGAAGGCCGGCTGCGTGTTTGGAGAAATCAGGTCAGATAAGCTCCATCCACGCACTACACATCTCACCGTGTAACTACGATGTGACAGATTGCATATCCTCGTAGCTTGCTGCAGTCCTCAAAAGACGGCGGAAACAGACGCACAGCTAATGTCAAAGCCTACGGTTTCGCTAACCTTTTTGTCCTGGAGAAGAAAGACTTGTTTGATATTCTCATCCACTACCCGGAGTCTCAGAAAGTGTTGGCTCGCAAGGGAAGGTGAGACAGAGTTGCTGTTTTATCACATACTGTATGTACTGGTTGAATATGCAATATCTAAGAACATTTCCGCCTAAATGAAGCACTTTCAAGCATTAAATGGCCAAATGAAGTGAAATACAAATACAAGGCATTCAAAAGAAGCATTCAAAGATGGTATGTGATGATATGTAGTATTCTACACTGGTCACTAGGTGTCAGTAATGTTCCTGCAATGCAGTGGTCGTATTCATGGCCCCCACTGGGGACAGAAATGTTTTCTTGCCCCCCCATTTGCAATATTATTGACAAACTGATAATATCTATTTATTTATCTGTACTTACAAATTATACCTGAAACTGAAACTTGTAAAATGCAACAAAATGGTATTTAAAGGTGTATTTAAGAGTCAAATAGAATGTTGAGTATGATGAATTTGGACACGTTGGCAGGTTTACACTAACTTCGAAGTACCCCCCGGGTAGGAGAGTACTTTTATGTGTAGAGGGCTCTAATAATGTTAAATTGTGTAGTTGGGAGGCCGTAAATAGGTTGTGTATGGTCTAACTATGAAAATATTGCATGTATTAATATGAAATGTACATACAGTATCACGGTCGAGTCTGGAAACCATTAATCACGATAAACGAGGGATTACTGTATTGCATTTTGCAAGCTAGGAACAAGACTCGCTATAAACTTTGTGTGCGTGCGCGCGTGTGTGTGTGTAGGAAATTAATGAAGGCCAAGGGTCCAGCAGCCGCCAAAGTCGAAGAAGAAAAGAAGAAAGGACTGGCACTTTTTGGACCCAAACCGCCCACACCCAAACTACTGCGAGCATTTGGTGGAGGGCTAAACAAAAACATCATTGCGAAACTTAAGGTGAGGTCCTTCTACCTCTCTTTTTGTTTATCTAAAAGACACAAGACTTCTGATTATGCACTTTTGCACTCTTTTGTTCCCAGGCTGGTGGCCTGTGATGAATCACGTCCATTCTTTTATTCTATTAACTCCATTTTGGGAGTGAATGTTTATCATCCTTTTCCTCCTCTTTTATACTATTACACCATCTATATTTGGAATTGCTCCAGCAAATGTAGTTAGAATAGAGTTTTGTATGTAAATGTCATTGAATGTTCATGTAGCCGTCTGTTCAGCCATTGCACGTGAAACGTGACATTAAACAATTCCATATTATTGCAATGTTTCTCTTTTATTTATCCAGGTTTTGTCCAATGGAGATGAAAGCTCTCTCTTGCGATAAGGCAGCAAATTCAAAACAATTCACAAATTAATAGAATGTTGTTTTACAGGCAAAAAGTCAGAATACTATAAGAAAATGTCATTCATTGATTTTCTATACCGCTTATCCTCATTAGGGTCGCGGAGATGTTGGAGCCTATCCCAGCAGACTTTGGGCGAGAGGCGGGGTACACCCTGGACTGGTCGCCAGTCAATCGCAGAGAAAATGTCATTTTTGTTGAAATATAAAACATAGTTTAAAGTTGTAATATTACAAACAAAGACTAAATTTGCACTTTTTGGAAAACTACAGTAAATTGTAAAAATTGTATTATGGGAATGATGTCGCAATGTTCTGGGGAAAAAACACAGCAAAAATTGAAAAAGAAGTAGAGAAGAAAAACTTATAAGAAGAAGAATATTCTTATGCTTTGTTATCCATAACACAACACGGTTTTTCTTGAACTAGGCATTGGTTGTTAGCTTATGGATCTACAAATATCAAAGTGGCCTCCCATCCTTTGATTTTTCTGTAAATGGCCCTCGCTGGGAAAAGTTTGGACGCCCCTGGAAATGGAGTATGAAGTCGTGTAAGATGGTGAGTACAACGCATCTTTATCGTCTTGTCAAATCAGCAAAAAGCTTCTTTCCATTTATTTGTTCCACACCTAAACAGAAGCAAGACTAGTTTCTGTAATAAAAACCTTTTTTTTTTATTCATCAGTGGAAAAGCATGGGCTATCTATCACATTCCAGAAAGGGGCATGTTTATTTGCTGTCTCTAAGAAGCTATTGTGTGTGTGATAGAAATGACATTCTGTCCCATTGATACTGCATGTGTGTGTGCTGAAGTAAAAGACAGACAGAGAGATTCCTTAATCCCATTATCCAGACTGGGAATGTACCAAAATAACGCCAGGAACTTAGTTCACCTTGCTGAACCCAACGCAGGATTCCTATCGAGCAATCGTCAACTTATTGATTATACTGAGACGTCCGACACAAAGGGTGAGTATAGTTTTTGGGAAGGGCAGTCGGTGCTCAGAGGGAATTATTGGGGTTGAAGGAATTAATTGCGTCAGATTGTTAGGTGTGAGACTCAAGACGACGCGACAGCCTCCCCGGATTCTTGTAAGGATTCTTCCATCCACAAAGCCGGAGAGGAAAGGAAGGAGACCGACACCCGCTGGGACGTTTGCTGGCTTCTGCCCGCACACAACCGCGCTATGTTTGCAAAGTTGAAGAAGCTAGTGAAGGCTCCCGAAGCGCCGCCTGCATGTGCTTCTCCTCAGCCTCCTGGAGCTGCTCCGCCTGCAAAGGTAAGACCTGGATACCTTAAAACACTGCTTCCCGAACCTTTCACCGGCCGGCGTCAAATTCACTAACTCATATGCGCTGTAGTGCCTTTTTTAGCAAGTGGTTGGAAATAAGATGGTGCTCCTTTGCTGTGCAAAGAATCATCTTCTTGTGCCAACAGCCTCCTGACAAGAAAGACGACACACCGCAACCAAGGCAGGAAGAGAAAGGCAAAGAGGAACCAAAAAAAGGGGACAACGAGAGCAAAAAAGAGGCGGAAAAGACACAGGAGGAACCGAAGAAGGAGGAGCCGACGCCAGGTAAATAAATATTTGTGAGCCGAGTTCGTTCCCTTTATTGATCAATTTAAACCTTACGGTACATCATGGGTGTCCAAAAGGCCACCTGCATCTGCACCTGCGGCCTTTTTAAATACATAATTTACATAACTAAAAAAACAAACATGGAAAAATCAGCAGTAAAATATGAGGAAAATTGTAACAAGAAAAAAAATCATAAGAAGTCATCATATTAGGAGGAAAAAAACCATTTTAGTAACTAAAAGTTGAAATGTTTAAGAAGACCTTTTTAAGATGTTAATGTTTAAGAAAAGGGTCTTCTTTTGAGGACAGATTTTTTGACATAAACTGGTATGGCATAAGCATGGCTTTGAAATATTAATTGTATGTGTGTATATATATATATATATATATATATATATATGTATGTGTGTGTGTGTATGTATGTATGTATTTGTATGTATATATGTGTATATATATATGTGTGTATATATATATATATATATATATACGTGTAAATATATATATATGTGTGTGTGTACAATTAAGAGAAACAAAAAGTTTACATTTTTGGAAAATTACGTTTAAAAAACTGTTATATTATGGGAATAAAGTCATATTACAGAAAGACAATGTACAAAGATTATTTATAAGAAAGTTTAAATATTAGGAACATTTTCAAAAAGAGCAAAAAGTGAAGTTGGTATTAATAATATGCCTTTTCATCTGTACGGCAAAGCTGTGATGCCGTTATATTTACAATACTTAGCATATCTACAAGTACAATTTGCTGCTGGTTCACCTGCTGTTCACCGGCGTCAGATAATGTCCTACTGGTGTTTTTTTTTCATAGCTGCCGCTCCTCCCGCTCCTGCCGCTCCTGCTGCCAATCCAGAAGGAGATGGCGGGTAAGAAGGTCGTGTGTGCCCGTTCCCATACAGACAGTAGAACTACATCATTGTTATTTTGTTTATTTTTTGCACCAGTTGAGTCTTAAGAAGCGTTCAACTACTTTAATTCCAAAAAAAAACCTTTGGTATCATTCGCTGCTTTTTTTTCCCAGTGAGGAGAATGCGCCACCGCCTCCTCCGCCTCCTGTCGTCTACTTCCAATACACGGATGACACCCTCAGAGCTTTGGTGAAGAGCATAAGGGATAGAACAGATATGCTGAAGGAGAAAGTCACTGATCCCTACGCCAGCTCTCCAGAAATCAGCCCGCCCGTCAGTAAGTATGAGCATATAAGCAAGATGGCCGCAGTGTCCTCACACTCAACGCTTCTCCCCTGGGACGTCCCAGCGCCCATCCTCAGGAAGGACGACTACCACAAGCTGAAGGAAATGGAACGCATCGCCAAAGAGGAAGCGGACAAGAAGAAGGTGGAAGAGGCGGCCAAAAAGGCAGAGGAGAAGAAGAAGAAAGACGAGGAAAAAAGGTTGGAAGCGGAGAAGAAAGCAGAGGAGGAGAGGCTGGCAAAGGAGGCCCGGAAGAAAGCCAAGCTGCTTCCGGATGTCAACTTCACTTTCTTGGACGTCCTCTTCCGACCTGTAGAGGAAAAGCTGGATGTTGTGCTAGGAAGCACCATCGACCCGTTCACTGGTGGGTGAGATCCAAACAGCGACGCCTTCCAACATTCAGATCACGTTTGTCTCGTCAGATCGCCGTTACATCGCTTGGCTGGCCGTGGTGGCGGTGGCCTTCAACTACAACATCTGGTTCTGCTCGGCCCGCTTGGCCTTTCCGTACCATAGCGAAAGCGCCAACCGCTACTGGGTCTTTCTTGACGTTCTGAGTGACGTGGTGACCGTTGTGGACATCCTGGTGTGGCAGCCGCGCCTGCAGTTTGTCCTAGCGGGAGATATTGTGGTACGTAAAGACGCCAGTCGGGATGACTTTTCCGCTTTTTTATCAACACTTCTCTTGCTTGCAGACAAACGCAGTGATGACTAAAGAACATTACAGGAAATCCGCTCGCTTTAAGGTAAGGATGAAGGCTGATGCCAGTGATGTTTGTGAAACTCATTTCTATTTTGCAAAGACGGACATCATCAGCATCCTGCCCTTTGACCTGCTCTGCCTGCACTTTGAGTTCTCGTCCATCTACAGACTCAACCGCTTCGTCAGGGTGGGCGTCTCGTTCATTCTTTTCTGCTCCTCGCTAATTCAAACCTCCGTTTTCATGGGATGCGCTTCTCGGCCAAATATTCCCTCAAATTTTGCCTCACTTTTCAAACAATATTTTAGCGCTGCAACAATTTTTTAAAACGTATTTTCTTAGTTGATTCATCCGCAGCTTTTTCTTTTACTTTTTCATGTAGTGAAAAAGATTTACTATCTCTCCCTTCCTATCTCTCACAGATCGAGTCTTTCTTTGAATTCAGCGACCGGCTGGAGAGCATCATGGCCAAAGCTTACATCTGGAGGTGAGGGAGCTTGATGTGTAAAGCTTTTGTCTTTAGAGCATGCCTTTTTCAGCACTCAGCTAGAGAACAATTGTTCATAATTGTTTTCTTTTTTTCCCCAGAGTGATTCGCACCACAGGCTACCTGCTCTACAGCCTCCATCTCAACGCCTGCGCCTTCTATGTGGCCTCCGTCCACCAGGGCCTTGGCAGCACCACCTGGGTCTACGATGGAAAAGGGATGGCGTACGTACTTCACAGTTCTTGACACTTGCAGGGACGTTGGAGCTGCCCGTTGTCCTGCGGGGGTGCTGTCCGTGGTTCTGATGCTGTTCAGAAGCTTTGCTGCTGGGATTTTTTGCAGAAATCGGGAAGAAAAACACGTTAAACAAAAATGAAACACTTTAAAACTGCCACAAGTCTAATGCTGTGCAGTATTTACAGTTACTACATTGCACTGTTTACACTCACAATACAAAAATATTGCCAATATATTCAAATGCATACAATTTGCGTCGCATGTTTATTACGCATTATAATGCAGTAATTCCTCACCACGTTGCGCTTTGAATTTCATCACCGTTTTTTATAAAATGCATGAATTAGAGATGCATCTTTTCATCATCTTTTTTTCAGTCAATGTTTGTTTACAAGTGAGGTCATTGGAATATACAACAGGCCGGTAACGTGAAGGAAGCGCTTGATTTGCTCACCCGCACATTATGGGTAATTTTGCCTCACTGGAGCATTCTTTTCCAATTATTAGTTATCTGAGCTATTTTTAATGTTATTGAACTCATGACATCATAATTCCCTCATATTGACCCGATATTTATCGTGCACCCTAATATGAATTCATAAATTCATGAAATGAATGCATATTCAAGACAATTGTATGTTGTTTTTATATAAATACAGTATAAGGCATCCAGAAGACTAAAAAACATTCCAAGATGTTCCGATATGTAGTAATCTACACCGATCACTAGGTGTCAGTAATGTTACATTGATGACAAAAATAACTCACAGGATGTATTGTACGCGATTGGAAGTAAAAAAACAAAACATGGGATTCTTCTAATGCTTATTTACCATATTGGGCAATATGAGTGTAGGGATGTTATTTCATGTGTAGGGGGCTCTGGAACCAATTAGCCAAGATAAAGGAGGGATTTGTGAAATTATTATTTGTGCCGGGGTGGGGGGGGAATGAAAGTTGAACAAGACGGGATGCTGCAAATACTGAGTTTATGAACAGAAGCGTAGCATCATGAACGGATATCTTGCATCATCATCTGCTGTACTGTATGGCTGCCACAGGTACATACGCTGTTACTATTTTGCGGTGCGCAGCCTGATCAACATCGGCGGTCTACCAGAGCCTATAACCACCTACGAAATCACCTTCCAGATGACCAACTTCTTCATCGGCGTCTTTGTCTTCTCCAGCCTCATCGGCCAGGCAAGAATTGTCTGCATCCTGAATGCCTTTCCACTCTGCTGTTTTGGGGAAAATGATTGCCCAAGAAAAGAGAGCGCAAACTCCATGTCTTTATTTCAGGCAGTTTTTTCTTTTGCAAACGAGGTCAGACATCATACCGGAACATGCGGCGTGCATGGCAGTCTGGAGATGTCTGGCCAAGAGTGCCTTTCTGACTCTCAAATTAATTTACATTGTAAAAGTAATGAGCCATTCTTGGTGCGAGAAAGGTTAGATCAAAAGTTAACACAACAGATGTTTCAGGATCTCCTACTGGTACTTACTGGGGAGGTGGCATGAGAAGGAGCCTGATCCAACAATGGTTTCATGGCTGAATTCAATTAATAAGATATTGTTACCCAAGTTATCCCCGTAAAGTATACATTTTCGCATCACACTGCTTTCAACCACGTCTTTTCTTCTCAGATGAGAGACGTCATAGGAGCAGCAACAGCGGGTCAGACGTACTTTCGAGCGTCCATGGACGGCTGCGTGGCTTACATGAACACCTACTCAATACCCAGATATGTCCAGAACAGAATCAGGACCTGGTACAACTACACCTGGGCTGCTCAGGGAATGCTGGGTGAGCAATTTTCCCCCAAATTCCTCAAAATGATACCACAGCATGACAGCAGGTGTGTCCACATTTTTTCCAGCGAGGGCCACATAGTGAAAAATCAAAATAATATATTTTGTAAATATATAGAAGTTGTATATACAGTATTTCAAGAAGAAAACTGCATCTCAGCTTTGTCATACAGCATAGGTGAAAAAGTATCCCATTTTTCCTGATGCACTTTATTCCCATAGTATAAATTTTTCCCCAAGCTAATATTTTGAAAATTATAACCTAATTTTTTATTTGCATTATATTACTTTATATTTACTATTGCTATGATTACCTTGATTATAATTAATGACTTGACTCACGGAGATGTGTTACAAAAGCTAAACAATATCACTGCATTCAGCAATATTTTGGTTGCATTATTTGTAATGTTTTGAAACTCTCAACATCCCTGATAAAATGGCAACTTTTATATGACTCATAAAATTACAGCTGTTTTTTTCCTTACTATTTCAACTTTAACAATCTTTTTATACACTTTCTTGTAATATTTTGACATTATTCCCATAATAAATTTTCCCGACTTAATAATCCAAAAATGACTTTTTTTGTTTTTGTTTCTCTCATTATATTAAAGTTATGAGTTTATTTCCGTACATTAGAGATTTTTGTCAGTGGGATTAACGCACATCAATTTTGACTTTATTTTTTGTAAAATTTACATTTCACTTCTGCCAATTTGTCACCAACTTTCTTGTACATTTTCTTTGTGTAATTATGAATTTATTCCAATATTTCGACTTTATTCTCATAATTTGGATTTGTTTAGTTGCATTGTTGCGGTTTCGGTTTTTTTGTTAAAATTATATATATATATATATATTTATATTCCAATGTGTTTACTTTTAGATGAGTCGGAGCTGCTGGATAAGATGCCTTTGGTGATGAGAACTGCCATCGCAGTTGACATCAACCTGGCCACCTTTCAGAAGATTGCTTTGTTTCAGGTGACTCAGCAACCAATCAGAGGTGTTTTCTGACGAGGACAAGCTGTGTGAAATCTATTCATCATATTTTCACCAACCTTATGTGTTATACTGTATGTCTTGCAGGGGTGTGACCAGCAGATGTTGGTGGATATGCTACTGCGGCTCAAATCCATTGTTTACCTCCCAGGAGATTTTGTTGTAAAGAAAGTGAGTCGGAATTTTGCTGTTTTGCGTCACACCGTAAGAAGCAACGGTGCACGTGACCATCGTGTCGTCCCGCGTTTCTTCACTGCAGGGCGACATCGGGAAAGAGATGTACGTCATCAAGAGTGGAGCCGTGCAGGTGGTGGGAGGACCCGACAACTCTATCGTCTTTGTCACACTGAAGGCCGGCGCTGTGTTTGGAGAAATCAGGTAAGCGTGCTTTCATTTGTGCATACGTGCATTTGGAGCGTGTAGTGTACAGCGCAGCAGTCATGCATTGGACACTGTACATTCATCTTCACAGGTTAGCCAGATAACCATGACAAGGTTTCTGTCCTTTGAGGTCTAGGAGAGGACAAAAAAAAACTGCTATAAAACATAACATTATTTTTTCTCTAAATTAGTTTCACATATTGCACTTTTTTAAATGTATTTTCTTAAATATTTCAACTCTATGCTGCTAAAATCACTTACTTTTTCCTTCATGGTAGTAGTTTGTTCTCTCCAAATTGTGTTTTTGTCTTGGTATTTGGGGCATTTCTTCCATTTCTGCCCTTTTTTCCCTCAATTCTGACCTCATTTTCCAAAAATTACAACTTTATTCATTGTTTTTTGTTTGTCATAAACACCAATTAATAAGATGTTATACTCGTATGACTTTTTAACCCATGTTCAGTGTGTTATTGCATATACAGTATCTTTTTCTATTAGTCTCCTGCAGTCTGCCAAAGATGGAGGGAACAGACGGACAGCTAACGTCAAAGCCTACGGCTTCGCTAATCTCTTTGTTTTGGAAAAGAAGGATTTGTTTGACATCCTGGTTCACTACCCTGAGTCGCAGAAGGTCCTGGCCAGGAAGGGAAAGTGAGTGTCAAGTATGCACAAAATACACACACAGGATAGAGACAATGACAGCCATTCTCCTTCTGCATATTACACATACTGTACATATGAGGCTCTGGAATAATCCACAAGACCACTGCAAAATCATTTCCGACATCCGACTTTACTATATATATTTTTTACTTTTATTGGATTGTTTAAATGTACATATGTACTAATATTTTTTGCGTGTAAAGGAAACTGATCAAAGCCAAAGGTCCTGCTGCTGCTGCCAAAGCTGAGGACAAGCCAAAAGGTCTCACTCTCTTTGGCCCCAAACCCCAAACACCAAAGCTACTGCGAGCATTTGCCTCTTTGCGTCCTACCAAGGTAACGTCCCCAATTGTGGAGTTGATGGAAGGGCTGATGTGAAGTAAGTTGGTGTGTTTTGTCTTTACAGAATATAATTGAGAAAAAGTGAGCTGTCCAACCAGATGATTGGTTGCTTTGACCGCAATCAGCCATGTTCGATAACTATTGCTTACACGCCCACTTCCTCCTCCCCTACAATGTCAGGAAAACAGCAGCATGTACAGTAAGAGCATGACATATTTATATAATCAATGGAGATACTGTAAGACGCAGCAGATAGGGGTCAGGCGTTTAATTATGCATCTTCCAGTAGATGATCTGTCTGTCCTCTCCGCCCGTGACCACCGTGCCACACAGCTCGTTCATCCATATGGCCGTGACTGCACCTGAACACACCCCAGACCTGTGTTAGATTCCTCACTCCTTTGGCAGCTTGTCAGGCGTGTCGCGTACCTGAATGTGCAGACATCCTGGAGGTGACACTGTTACTCATTAAGTCCCACAGCAGGAGGTCACCTGACGCCCCCCCGCACAACACCGAGCTGCCATCCCAGCAGAAACACCTGACATATACACACACACAGCGTTAGACCAGGGGTGTCCAAAGTGTGCTCCATGGGCCTATTTGTGGCCTGTGACAGAATTTTTTTTGGGGGGGGGACATGAAGTTGTATGACATACCCATCAGTAGTGTAGTACATCAACGGTGACTTAACCCCCGATCCATCTCTGGTGGGATTTGGTGATGAAGAACGTAGATCTGGTTAGTTCAAGCTTCTTAAGTAAAGCGTTGGGCTTCTCACAAGAACATGCCATCGAGCAAGTCTTACATTTGCATGCCAAACATCAGGTCTGATGGTCAGCTTTACTTTTCCTTCCATCGTATTATTGCGCCGTAATGGCTGTCCCTTGCTGTGTATGTGATGACGATACTGCAACGCAAACGCCGTTGCCATCACATACACAACAATGGACATTAGCACGCAAGTACCTAAGTAGCCCCAGAAACTAACCGGATCGACCTTCATCACCAAAATCCCAGCAGAACTGGGCTCACTGGACCAATTGGGTCACTGTTGATGTCATACAACTTCATGTCAAAAAATCCCAACTATGAGAATAAAGTCAAAATATTAGGTTGTATTCTAATGAGGAAAAATGCCACTTGAAATATGAGTAATTCTTAATACTAACAGCATGTTATAATATGGGAATAAATATTTTAGGAAGTTGAACTATTTGGAAAATATGCTTATTCGGCTATACTGTAATGTTTTAGCGTATCTACACATGCAACAGCCCCCGCTGGGAAAAGTTAGGGCGCCCCCGCGTTACCTCAGCTCCTCCTCGGCCTTGACAGACGAGATGACCATTCCCGTCTGCACGTCAGTAACTTTCATGCAGCAGTCGGCGCCAATGCTGAGGACGTGAAGACCATCTAAAAACAAAAGACGACTTTAAACTGTGAAGACATAACGTGCACTATTATTTGGCAAGCTCTGATCCCGGCCTGTTGGCAAATTCAAGGATTTTCGGCACTAAAAATGATTAGTGCATTTTAGCCTCATCCAGAACAGCCAAATATCCCTAGCCTTTAGTGCGTAGTGTATGTTCGTACAAACGGTGAGTGAGTGGAGTAATGATGGGTCAACACTCACCAGGACTAAAGGCCAAGCGGTGCACGGTGCCCGTGTGGCAGTCCACCTGCTGCAGCGTTCCGTAGGTGCTCGTGTCCCAGATGGTGACGGCCCCGTCCTTGCATCCCGATACCAGCAAACAACACGAAGGACTCAGTCCGATAGCATTCACCTGAAAATGCGTGGTGGTTATGTCAGCAAATGCAGGCTTCTTTGTCGCCGACACACGGCCAAAACATTAGGTACAGCGCCAGAACCTTCCAGGGGTTCTTGTGGCTGTGCCTTTTCATGAAATAAAACTGTGTGAAATGAATGTCATTACATCATTTAATGTGAAATATGCCAATTAAAATCGATAGAAAATACACTCTTGTTTCAACAACTTTCATTCATGATACCAAAAACTCCTCTTGTTGCTCTAATGCATGCTTCATATAAATTATATACAGTATAGCTCTGTTAGCAATAAACAATATAGTACATATTTTACTATCAATATAAAAGGCAGACATTTTTCCATGTCATTATTTAGATACAATTTGAAGCTAATTTTGTCAGATTTTTACCAAAAACTGATGCCACCTCTACAATCCAAAGACTGATCCTAACCAAACGCCTCTCCCCCCCACCCCCAAGGAGTGAGTGGAACACAGACTATTAAATAAATGCATCTATGTACCAACTAATATACGTGCAAAAACACTCATTTATAACCCGCAATGTATGCTGGGTAACTTTCTGTTGGGGCCTGGTCATGTCATTATGCAATTTGTACAGGAAGAACGATCAAGAAAGATCGGTTCTACGCATGTGAAATCTACACCATCCTTCCATCTATTCTACAGCAGTTAGCACCCTATCTAGTTTACCTCCCCAAAACGTTAACGTCATCTTTTTTTATATATAGATATGTATCTGTATAGGGCCTCTTTTCTTGCTTCCTTACACTATTTGTTTTTCTTTTGCTGATAACATATTTGCTAGCTAGATACTGCATGCGTGCATGGATGATATTTCTCCGTTTAGAATAAAAACTTCTGATGAATCCATCATTCCACTCTGCTAACATTGAAATATGGTAATGGTACATCACTTAATACACTTGACGGTTCCACAAGTCCAAAAGGAGGAGAAGGAAGAAGCAAAGCTTATTTAATCCTACCCCTGTAGGATGTCCCCCATTTCAATACATGTGTAGACTTAAAATGCACAAGTAAGGTAACGTGACAGCGTGTTGAATAGTAGTGCATGTCCTTGTCATGGTAATGACTTATATAGCTGTCTTGATGAATGATGATCATAACAAATAATAGCAGTGGAATATAAACAAATAGGACAGACAATGTGCTCACTAGGAATGAAAGGTTAGTGAGAAGGTGATAGTGATAAGACATGACATTGACAGTCAAACAGACAAGGAATTATTAGGAGTTATTAGGTGTAGCAGTGAGGAAATATCATTGCATGTTATGTGGTATTGTATTTATTTATTATTATAACCTGGTATACGTTGTGGCGCATGAACACATTGTCTAAGATTTTTTGTAGCTCAGTCTTAGTGCATAAAGACATTGAAATATCCGCATGCTTGCTAATAAAAATCACCCCCAATAAATCACATATATGAATGATGGTTATTGATCACTTATGCTCATACATAAAAAGTTGTTTAAAAATACCACGGCACACGACGTCGTCAAAACTTGCCAAAAAATGAAGTGATGTCAGTCTTACGCGTGTAAACAACAGATCTTGGTTCTGGTACCAATTACATAATGACATGTGAGTAAGGATGTAAATATCACTCAAGCCTACTCTACTCCGCTGGTGCACATTTTGACAAAAAAGGTGTTCCAACTCACCCCAGAATCGTGTTCCAGTTCCGCCAGCAGCTCAAACTGGGATCGCTTGTGAGCGCACAAAGCGTGCGGGTCGCACTGCCACACCTGCGCGGGAAACAAAAAACAATCACCGTTCTGATCAATCAATGGGAAGCTCCCGTTCTTCCCCACCTTGACGGTGGAATCCCAGGACGCCGTATACAGCTTGTTGTTGGACCAGCACACTTGGCTGACGGCGTCGTCGTGACCCCTCAGCGTGTCCTGCCGCCTCCCGTATGGGATGGAGTAGAAATAACTGCCGGGGAAGACAACCAAGAGTCAGCGGGAGATGTAAAGTGCGCATCCAGTACTTACTGTACCTACACATTGTTGTCCCATGAGGAACACGCCACAATTTCACTGTCTGCCAGCATCAAGCAGGACGACAAGGCCTGAAAGACATCACAATGCATCTGTACTGTAGCTAACTACGAATACAATCCATTCCTACCATGTTAGAGAAAGATACACTCCTCTGGAAGTCCTTCAGTTCTTTGGAGAACATCTTCAGCGTCGAGTCTGAAACCGTATGGGGTAAAAATAAATAAAGAATGTAATCAACATGGACTGACTGAAAAGCAACAGATTGTTTGGACCTTGGGATGTGCTGAAAATGGAAGCTCCGTCTCGAGTCACAGCGATGGCCGTCACTGCCCTGCGGATTGATACCAAGTTGTATGCATTGTGTACGATGCTATACATGCACACACATGCGATGTTTACATGCCAGGGTGTCCAAGGATGCCTGAATAGTTGACATTTTGTAAAGGAACACAAGATAAGGTAAATATCCTTACTAAGTCTTTCATGCCTTCACCCATTTGAAGAAATTCTGTTGTATTTCTTCTTTCTTGCACAGCGGCATTATTTTATTTTTTTATTATTATACACGCATGGCAATGGCTGATATTCCTGACTTACTTGTATTGTTTGCCAGGAATCGGTTTCTAGATGGATGGATGGACGGCAAGCTACTTATCAATTTATCCTTTTTTTTATCCCTTTTGGATAAATAAAGTTTTCTCAAGCCTGAAACTATTAATAAAAAGGTAAATATTTTTACTTTAGTCCTGATAATTGTAACTACATATTTGAAAAACTACAACTTTATTCTGTTTTTGTTTCTCATAACATAATCATTCTAGCAAAACCAAATTATTGAAAATAACGACTTGTGAGAACATGATTACTTTTTTTCTTATGTCCTTATGCTTGTAAATTTACTGTTTGAAAGAATAGTTACTTAGGGGCTATAAAAAAAGGCACAGGCAACCCAATTACTGCTCTTTTTTCCATTTTATGGTTTTAAATTTAAAAATTGTTACAGGCAACAAACGGCCCATAAGCCACACTTTGGACACCCCGGTTGTATGCATTCAATAAATGCATTCGCCATAAACCAGCAGCGACAACGTGCACGCTGACGTACTCCTTATGGATCTTGTGTCGGGAGCTCGGTGTGAGACGGCCCACGTTGGACCATACCAACTTCCTGCTCTCCTCTGTCAAATCTTCGAAGGACGAGTCCTCGTTCAGAGAACCTGCAAACACGATAAAGACACAACACCTGAAATAATCAGTATTTATTATTGCAAACACAGTACTTCATAATAGTTAGTTTTACAAACGGTATAATATTGTAGCATTGCTGGAAGTACGTCCTCCTTCCCAGCATGCTTTGCGGCACTGCTTTGTAAATCTAAATTGTACACAGCATTCCGTAAAGACATGAAAACAAAAAAACTAAGAAATCTCATGTGCATAAGTATTCACAGCCTCGGTGTGGAATTCTGAGGAGAAAACTGAATGTGGTTCCTACCTGGGGTGAGTTCACTGATAGGCGAGGTGAGGCTGGGGCTCCTGGTGAGGTTCTGTTGCACCCTTGGCGTGATCCTCTGAGGATGAGGAGTGGTGAAGAGCTGTGTGGGGGTCTGACCAAACTCCAGAATCTGTGTCAGCATGGCCACCCTCTGGTCCGGGTCCTCGATACTTCTCATACACACACACACGCACACGCACGCACACACACACACAATGCGGAGAGTTAACCACTTGACGGTGAAGTTTAGCTGCTTTGTTTCCTACCTGTCACAGTCGACGCCTCCTTCGTAGGTCAGCGGGTGAAAGACTGAAGCATGAAGATATTTTAAAAGTGTGCAAGTCTGGATTCCGTTTGCGTTTGAAAATACCGTTATTAGCCACGACCGCTTCACTGCCTCTCTGCTTGAAGCCAAACACCAAGTCAATCCACTCGTGGAGGTGCTCCGACACGTACGGACTCTCCAGCGCCATCTTGTGCTTCTGCAGGAAATCGTTAGCGTCTGGAGCGGAGGCGAGAGAGGACACTAGTGTGACGCGCTTGCAGGGGCGTCGCATGTCGCACGGGACCGTCACCTGAGGCCCAGGGCGGGAGGGAGACGTCGCCCACGTAGCTTCCGTTCTGCCGTCGGCCCAGATCCAGATTGAGTTGGTTCCTCAAAAAGCTCGGGTCATCCCCGTAAAATTCTGGAATCAGCTGATTGATAAAAGATTTCATCAATTTGATGAAATATTTATTATTGCATTTGCATACTAGAGTATTATCAAACACCTGAAGGTGTAGAAGTCATGAGCACGCCCATATAAGGGCATTCTGTACGACCGCTGTCACATAAGCTCACTTGCTTTTCATAACAATCACACATTTACCTCTTTAAAGTCCGTTGCCCCCTCTAAGCAGTTTTTCCACGTTTCTCCGATACTGTAAGAGAAATGCGTGTTAGTCGAGGTCACATTACGGGTGCGAGTATAGTTCACGGTGGCAACGGGCTGTACCTGTTGAACATGCGGTCTGCGTGGTCAAAGCGGCCGTTCTGCAGACACAACATGTGTTCTGGAGCTGTGAGGGTTCACACGTACACGGTAAAGAGTGATCACAGGCTGCTGAAGTTCCATATGTGGTGGAAGACGTGTGACCTACCAACTCTGACAAGATAAAAAAGGACGTAGCCGGGAGACGAGTAGTGGCTGCCGTACAAGAAGCGCGGTTCCGGCATGCCTCTGAAGCGACGCTGTCATGCATGACGTCATACGGGATTTATTGAGTGTTATTGTGCGTCTGTCAGATAGAGTATCCCATCATAATATTCGGCCTCACCAGAAGTCGTTCCAAGCGCTCCTGGTTTAACGCTCCGACCGGTTTGCTCAGGTCCCTGAACGTGTCAGGCTTTGTCAAGTCTGAAAGACAAAAAGGAAGGACGGGTATCAATGACTGCATATGAATGTGATCGGTGAGATTGACAGGACATGAATATGAGCGCCATTGATGAGATGAAAGCACGACAAGGAGCTCACGCGGTGGAGCGCCACCTGACTGTACAAAGCGGCATACTGCACCGCGCTTCACACCCACCCAGTTGTGTATTGGTGTAGTCGGCGATGACCCAGGGGAAGACGGGGTACTGCGAGAGGTCGTTGCAGCTGCGGTCGGCCAGGTTGTTGAGGTGGAGGAGATACTGGAAGTTACTCAGGTGGCCGCGCTGCCACTGCAGCATGTAACTCTCTGCCGTGTGCTCCGTGACGTGGTTGTCTGTACCGGCCTCAACATTAGGCCCCGCAGCAGCAAACAATAACCAAGTCCAAGTCTTACCCAGGAAGGTGGCGATGTAGTAATACATTTCATCTCTGTCCGTCGTGTTGTAAAACTTCAGACAGATGTCCGAGCAGAAGTCGTTCTCGGAGCAGAACACCTCAAGACCCTGCATGGGGGCAGGAGAGACACGTGCACGCTCATGCACACAAATATACCTTCCGTATGTGAACCAACTCACCAGGGGGCGGAGTCCATGTCTTCTCTTGTAGATCCGCCTGACTTTATGCAGTTTGATGTGAATGACTTGTTCCTGCACAGAAAGATTTGATTCCTGAGCTCCATTACTCTGGAAAAGTGTCAGACATCTTACCGGGTATCCGTTCAGGGGCTGAAAGTAGAGACTGTGGTCCGTAACGCAGGCGTGGCCAGGATTGGACACCAGAGGCAGGACCATCGCCACCGCACACTCCATGTGAGGCTTCTCTGCAACGCTCTGAAAGCTTGACATCACACAGGACGCACGATCTAGCACCACACACTCTCATCCACAAAACAATCTATCCATCTTCTGTCGCACGTACCACAGCTTGTCGAAAGACGACCTTGCCAGCCGAGACTGGAGATTGGCGGTAATCTAAAAAATACCAATGGAAACAGCAGGAGATGTAAGCAGGATCGCAGTCAAACAAGCATGAGGGTGCATCGAGTCACCATCGCCGTCTGGTCGCCGAGCTTTTCCAGACACGATGCTCTGTGCAGCTGGAAAAAACAAACAATCATACTTTTCTGCAACACTGAATGGTTTGCAATTTTCATTTTCTATTATTTCTGTACAAAAATAAAAACACACTTGTATTCACTTGAGGAAAATTATAACAATGTTCTCAATTTAATTTTAAAAATGAAACATTGATTTAATTTTTACATGTCAACAGTATCGAGGATCAAATGGAAAAGCAACAATTTCCTTTTTTTATATTTTAAATTACAAAAAATATCAGAACAAGCTTATTACAAAAGTATTTTAAAAATTAGACATTTAATTAATAGGATAATTTTAAAAAATACAATTATTTAAAAATAGACATTTCATTGAATTAACGAGAAAATTATAAGACTTATTACAAAAACAGCAATTTTAATGGTTGTAATTTTAAAAGAATAACAGTAGCAATATTTGTTGATTTGACATTTTTCTTGACTATGTAGTCAAGTGTCGACTTGTTTAAAATGAATTCAATGTAATGTACATTTATTATATGTATTTTACAAGTTAAACAATGAAAGTCTTCTCAAAATGATATTTTTGTGTGCAAATTTTACATTCACTTGTTAAAATTCTGTCTTAGATCTCGCAATGATGCTTTTAAAAAAAAAAAAAAAACAATTAAACACACATAGCAACGCACAGAACATTACGACTTTTCCTGTAACCTTTGACTTGTTTTAGGCGGCAAGTATTTGGGAAGTCGTACCTGATGTAAAGTTTGAACAACATCTTCCGTTTTCCGCCACACTTCCAGCTGAAAGTTGACCCTCTTTGTCCCCTTTTAAAAGTGACAGAAAACAAAACGGCACATAAAGCCGAGTGTGTGACGTGACGAATACACTTCATGAGGTCAACATTTACACTACCAGTCAAAGGTTTGGAGAGGCTTACTGCGTGTCATCATGTGAGAAACAGTCTCCAGACTTTTGACTGGTAGGGTACTGTGTCTATTACAGTTCTAGAGGGCGTACCAGTTTTACTATTTAGCCTTCCAGCCTAAAAATGTGTCTTCCAGCTAAACAAAAACGCACACGAGTGCACACTGATCAGGGCACGGACAGGTCTACTCACTCTTTGGTTTCTGTACGGGGAAATGATTCCCTTTTCTTTGATGTAAATAACCTGCAACCAGGAGACAATGACTTAGTGGTTATTTATATGTAGGTTCATGTATATTATTATTGCACGCTGCAGGCCTCCAAAGCCCGACATTCACCTTTTTGAGAAAACAAGCTCACCTGTTCACACTGAATTGAAATAGAGGATGCTTTTGGTCTGGGAAGAAAACACAAACATGGAATAAAACGGCTGGGAAATGACGGTTTGCATTTAGCGCTGGTGGATTTCAATCAGGTTGTTGTGAGAAGACTTTTTGCTTCCACAATCCTCAAGAATTTAAAATCACCAATAATCACAATTATTAAAATTCACTAACAATTGCAAATCCACTCCCCTATTATCAGTACAAATATATATTGTATTTTTCTCTTCATCAACCTCCTTTAAAAATAAAAATACAGTATATATGCCTATAATATTTGTAACAATTTTGTATACACAATTTTGTTTTCCTTTGTGTAGTATATCGTAACTACTGTATATAACAGACGGCTATTATTTATCACAATCTTATATTATTCTCTATCTTTATTTCTATATGCTTAATATTGCCCTTGTCATCAGAAAGTCATGACAAAAAATACCATGAAAGCCTGGCGACCAGTCCAGGGAGGACCCCGCCTCTTGCCCGGAGTCAGCTGGGATAGGTTCAAGCATATGCCCTTTCTGGGGCGTCGGATGGTTTGCCAGAACCTCTTTAAAGCCGACCGAAAGTTGCGCTCCCTGGCGTCACCGAACTCCTCCCACACCTGAGTTTTTGCCATAGTCGCTAGATAGGCCTCCTTCTTCAGCTTGATGGCAGCCCTGACCTATGGTGTCCACCATCGGGTTCGAGTCTTGCCGCCACGACTGGCACTAACCACCTTGCAGCTGCAACTCCGCCTGGCTGCTTCAGCAACGAAGGCACTGAATACGGCTCATTCGGACTGGATATCCGCAAACTCCCCAGGAATGCATGGTGAGCGTTGAAGCCTCAACAAACCTCGTTCACCGGGGATGACTCCAACACCGAGGCACCGAACCGGGCAGCTATTAATAAGCCCACACCGGCTTGCCGCCTCTCCCCTGCAGCAACTCCAGAATAGAAAAAGGTCCAGCTCCTCGAGGAATTTTGTTTTAGAACCCAGATTGGGTTGAGGGGAGTCTAACTATATTTGGTCGGAATGTCTCAACCTCTTGCACAAGCTCGGGGTCCATCCCCACCAAAGAAGTAACATTCCATGCCCCAAGAACGAGATTTGAGCAGCTAAGATCAGGTTGCCCGGGCGCCCACCCTTGACCGTCACCCTGATCACGTGGCACCCGGACCCGTATGCTTGCCCCTGCAGGTGGTGGGACATTTTATGGCATGTTTTAAACTTTCCATCATCCTGTTTGAGTCAAATGCCCTTTTAGTAGCGACAGAAACAAACGACGCTGCATCTTCCATCCATGATCAATTTGGTGATTGCGTCTTCCATCTGGACGAGGGTGTTCTTCATCTTTCTCACTCGGCAACATTTGACAGCTAAGGCGTCATCCCTTTCTTTTAACACCTGAAGACGTGGAAGCCTTCAAGACAAGACAAACTAACAAGTCCTCAGGCATTGATCAGCTTGTAGCACGCCGGCGGGTATTAGAAGCCACTAATCCAGTTGGACCGAGTACACAACCCCAAGGTTGAGATGTAAAAACATGGTAAACTCACTGGTGGAATGGGTTGCTCTCCTTTTCCTCAAACTGGATGTGCTGGCAGTCTCGCAGTGGAATCTGCAGGTACAGCAAAGCAAAGCTTGTGTACAGCAGAAAACAGCCGGTATTGGTCTACATAAGCATTTATACATTCACATATAGAAAATCATGCACGGCTGACAATAAACAATAAAAAACAAACCTTTAAAATTGGCTCTGTGACATCATCCGGGTCAAAAATGACTGATCTGGAACACACCTTAAATGAACCTCGGATTTTTCTGGGAGAGGAATAGCAAACAACATGACGACACAAAGTACTTAAAGAAGCAAAAAGGGTGGGGATATTTCACAAACAATGTGCTTGTGACTGGGCTCCACATTACTTCTACCGATGACTGATACTATATGCAACCAAAGCACCCGGACGCATGCCTACCCATGTCCGGCAGGAATAATCATCGTAAAGTTCCCCAGGAACACCAGGACCTTACCCTGTCTTGGCCGAGCTGCTGGTCACGTGGTACGCCGTGTGCTCTTCAAAATAATATTCCTCCAAATCGAGCAGCAATAGAGAAAATCTAGCAAAGAGAACAACAATAAAAGTGCAGCCAGTGGTAAGCAGTGTTTCTCTTTTAGGTTTAAAGCAAGCAGCCGTGCATAGAATTACGTACAAAGTCAACTATGCAAATCATATACAGTATATTTATACATTTTAATAGCTTTTTTCTATCCTTCTAACAAAAGAAAAACATTAAAATGTGTAGTATTTTTACTAAAACATATATAAAATAGTGTTTCATAGCTTTTTTACAAAATAAATTTCCAATAAATACCCAGTACATGTTTTTACAGCTTTTTTACACGATGAAACAAACGTTTGCATATTTATTTATTGTCTTTTGACAATACAGATATGTGTGTGTGTGTGTGTGTGTGTAAATGTATACTTGTATGAGTAACACAACAAATGTACTGTAAATAAAAAATTCCAATTGCTGAGTTGTCAGGTTTGACTTTGATGAGTCATCGTGGTTGAAAAGTCATTTGCAAAGAAAATCAAGTATTTGAATAACAAATGGCCTCGTTTGGGTGCAGCATCACGTCGTCAGCTCTACTTCACAATCTGATCACACTGCATCCACGACTGGCACTGTAGGTGTTTTTTGTGCTTGTGGAAACCAGTATAACGTGCTTTGATGTGTGCATACGGTTACTGAGCTAGTGGGCATGTCATAAACAACATCCATCGTCGCGGGAGGTCAAGGTGGGAGCCACGCAGGCCGATTAAACAACACGATGTCAATGCGGTAACCTCTGCGGCAAAGGCGCTCGGCGTGGAGACTACATTTCCCATATGTCGCCGGACTTCCACACGTGCGCCTCATCGGGAGCGGACGCTGGCAGGCATCTCTTCGTTAGCCAAGTGGCTCGCCGTGACGTTCGCTGCTGTCATTCATCCGCACATTCGAGACGCCGGAATGATAACATGACGAGAAAGAAGCACCGACCTTTCTTTCTTTCTCTCTTTCGTCTTCAAAAACGCCATGACTGCACACCATCCTCCTCTCGCCGAAGACGCTGGTCAGTCAGACGCCTGTCAACAAACAAGGAAGCTCGCGCCACACCACGTGACCGCCACACCAGCGCTCTTCGTCTACTACAGAGCACTCACTTTCCGCTTCGAAACATTTTTAGATTTCCATGGTCAAGCCCAGGCAGAACACATTCAGACAAGCCCGACTCGGCCATCCCAACACTATTACCCACGACTCCATCGTAAAATTCACCGATGAACGACACTTAAAAGGGTTTTAAGAATGTGCCAGCAAGTTGTCTTCATACAGAGACGATCTTTGTCAACCAACTTCTTGAAGTGGAGGGGTGGGCGATACTGCGAATTTCGGTATGGATTCGATACTTGTAAGACAACATAATATACTACTGATACTTCTTCACTTTTTAAGCATTTTTTTTTTCTTATTGTGTCTTTTAAATCATATTGTATTATATCTATGTTAACAAGCCGCGAGAGATGCATGTTTTTCTGTGTAAACTAATCTAATTTACTATGGGTTTCTGTTGTGTTGCCCGAGTTAGTAAACAAAATAATAACAACATAATATACGAACAACAAAACAAAACAAAATCGAATAACGCTGGTATCGCTCCATACCGATACGGGCCAAGGTGTCGATGTCTGTATCGCTCTACCCCCCTACCTGACGTGTCAGTGGAAGGCGCAAGGAAGTGGGAAGTTTCCGACGCGAAAACGTGTGCAGTCGACGAACAGGCTGCGTGAAAATAGCACAAGAGGACACCGCTGGAGTCATGCAGCGCTTTAGCGCGTCGCCATGCCATGGGAAGGACATTTCACCGGCCTCGCCTTTGGCTTCCTTTTCGTGCTTTCCTGTTTCACCAACAAGGTGAGTGCTGGTATCGACTGATCGATCTTACGCCGAATATTTTGTCCGTCCTTAGCAACATTCCACGTCCACTCCAACCTAGCACTTTTTACTCCCTTCCGCGGATGTAGACAATTTGGATTTCAAACGCGGCCGTTTGGCCAAGATGCCTCAACCGTACGTGTCATTCCTGGTTTCGTGTCATCAGTCACACCAGACTGACAGCCCAGCTCTTATTTTGCTAGGAAACGACGGCAGGAAATGGACCCGCGGGACAATTAATTAGGTACACTAGGACAAGTAATTGAGGGGCGGGGCACGTGTCAAACACAAGGCCCGGGGGCCAGGTGTGGCCCGCCCCACCACTTTATGTGGCCGGCGAAGGCCTGAGAATAATGTGGCAGTAATGCACTTGCAATGTTTTTGTTCTGTCAGTTTGACGGAACAATCTCAGCAGCACGGGGAAGATATTGAGAGCATTTGTTATCAAAAAGAAATACTTGTCACCTTGACATGCACGTCACTCGTTTCTAGGCAAGCCATCTATTGTGCAATATTATCATGAGGTTATACTCATAGTTATCCGTTTAATATGACAAGACAAATTTGCCATTTTGGGAAGACTAGGTTGCAGAAAACAGTTATGGGAATAAAGTAAAAACTGAGAATTTTTACAAGAAGTTTTCACAAAAAAAAAATGGAAAAATCTGTAATTTTATGAGTCAAAACATTTAGATAAGTCATGATTTAAATGGGTCGCACGGTGGCTGAGTGGTTAGCACATTGGCCACACAGTCAGGAGATCTGGAAGACCTGGGTTCAAATCTCCGTTGGGCATCTCTGTGTGGAGTTTGCATGTTCTCCCCATGCGTGTGTGGGTTTTCTCCGGGTACTCCGGTTTCCTCCAACATTCCAAAATCATGCATGTTAGGTTAATTGGCGACTCTAAATTGTCCATCGGTATGAATGTGAGTGTGACTGGTTGTTTGTCTATATGTGCCCTGCTCTAACTCACGAGGAAATATTAAATAAAAATGTTATTTTTTGGTAAAACAAAACAAAACTGTATGTACAAAGTTTAAAAGTGGCAAACTATGGAAAAAGCACCCGATCTAATGTAAAAGAACCCAAAGGAAGCGCTGCATGGTGATAATTCCATAGAAATATTATTCCATTTACACTTTGAATCCATACGTTAAGGTTCACGCTCCGGACTTGTTTTCCAGTTTGTGCTGACTGTTATGAACTTCACGTATCCGACGCTATTCCAAGGGTGAGTAGAACGGAATGACATTGTTATTGTCCTTCCATGACTTAACGTTACGTCATCTAAGATGGCAGATGTTTATCGGCGCCGTGCTGCTGCTGCTCTCTGGCAAGCTGGGCTGGGTGGAAATGAGGCGCATCTCCAGGTACTTGACCCCAACTACACCACTGAGGAACCCACGTACGTGTGTGCTATTTGAACGGCGGTACCTTCCAGATCGGCTGCCCTCTCCTGGTTCCCCGGTTCCCTCCTGTTTGTAGGGAACATCTACGCGGGTTCCAGAGCTCTGTCTCGTCTGGTGAGTCGCATCCCGGCTTTTCAGCCGACCTCCTAGATGTAGGGATTCAGTGAGTAAACTTTGTTTCTCTGGTGCAGGAGATTCCTTTCTTTTTCACGCTGCAGAACTCCTCCCACGTTGTGAGTTATGTCATCTCCAAGGCTGTTCACAGAGAGGTGGGAGTTGTGTTTTCCCAGCCGCTGCACCTTCAATCACTCATCAGCATCAATGTCCTTTCTCTAATAGCAGAAAACGGAGTGGCTGAAATTTAGCAGGTGTGTTTCGACACTTTTAAAAAATATTCAGATACTTTGTTTAGTTGTGTAAAAATCTGCGTCTCCCTCTTTCAGCGTATGTCTCATGCTGATTTCAGCCATCAGCCTGCCTGCCAATGATCTCCAGGTAAATATACGGTATAGACTGTACAGTACAGTAGATCCTCCGCTTTTCCTTCCTCGCTATGTTCCACGCCGACCCGCTAACAGAAAAGCCTCGAGTAACCGATACACGCGTAATAATGTCTTCTTTTTATGGGCCCTCCTGTTAGCGTTCTTCTATTTCAGATCAACATTTGCAATAAACGTGACTGTGACTTTGCTTACTAGTGATGTGCCGATCAATCGTTCCGATACCGGCTCTAAAACTGATTGATACTTTAATCCCTTAAGGTAATGTTTGTCCGTCGAAAGGATGGCCAATCGTAAACGCAGCCTTGTGCACATTAAGTTGTCATTCTTACAGTAGAACTTAATGATTTATTTTTATGGTTTTATATTTTCATTCATTCATTTTCTATACCGCTCATTAGGGTCGCGGGTTTGCTGGAGCCTATCCCAGCTGACTTTGGGTGGGAGGCGGGGTACACCCTGGACTGGTCGCCAGTCAATCGCAGGACACATATAGACAAACAAAGACATACAACCACACACTCATATTCATACCGATGGACAATTTATAGTTGCCAATTAAGCTAACATGCATGTTTTTGGAAAGTGGGAGGAAACCGGAGTACCCGGAGAAAACATGCTAGCTCCACACTGAGATGACCAGTGGAGATTTGAACCCTGAACCTCCTGACTGTGCCAACATGCTACCCACTCTGCCACCGTGCGGCCGGTTTTATATTTTATTGTTGAAAAAAAATTCACACATTTGAGATGATGTTGTCCCATTTTATTTTCTGTTGTTGTATATTAGCCTTGCTATATTGGACATCACCCCATTGCCCGGTGTTTAAAAATAAATCACTTAAATGAATGAAATTATTCTTTCATAGGGGTGTCACAAGAGCTCCAGATTAACAGACGATTAATTGTTGAGAAAAAAAACTGACAATAAATGAAATAGATGATTTTGCCAGCCTCCACATTGTGTCATGTGCGTGTGTCTCCCGCCTCCAAACAGGCAGGAAGAGAGTTCACTCTGTGCACTGCTTTCAGCACCTTGCCGCATGGGTTCCATAAAACGGCATTAACGTAGTGCGCCTGTTTGTCACTCATGCAGTCTCTTTAGTCTTGGTGGGTGGAGGCGGGGCCACGGCCATACACACAGCATGCAGAAGAGTAACTTACTAGAAATTATATTAATAGATTGAAAAATATATAAAATGACAATTTATTGCATAGTACTTTTCTTAAAAGTTAATTATCTTGTCCTCGCCGTGTTTCATCTCTTGACACCCCTATCAATTTATTTAAATTCATAACTTATTTAATCAATACATTAATTAAATTGACATTAAAAAAAATGTACCAGACACATGAGGTGAGTTTGCACAAAGTATCGGACTGGTATCGCCGATACCAGCCTGAATTTGACTCAATATCGATCGATAAACTAAATCAGCGGTATCGCACGTCACTAATGCCGATGCTTCCACCTGGGATTTGGGATGAATGAGATGTTTTATTTTTGATTTTAAAAAACCCAAAAACGGACTCTTGCGAGGTGGTGAATGTGCAGAGGATCCGCTGTCACCGTGTGATCATTTGTCAACAAAATGTCCACTTTGTAGTTTGACTTGAACGGGTACATGTGGGCCGTCGCTCATCTCATCTGTGTTGGTAAGTAAGTCTTTCATCAGCTGACTTTCGAAAGAGTCATTCCGACACGGGGATGTGATCATTGTTGCCTTGTCCCCCCCACCCAGGCGCTTACAGGGTGTTCCAAGTCCGCCACAAATCCAGTAATTTGAGGTAAGCGTGAGCCCGTTTCATTTGTCATCCTTTCATTCTGGTGAAGTGAAATGCTCTTGTTTGTTGTAGCGACATCGAGCAGCAATATGTTAACTACTTGTTCAGGTACGACACGAGAATAATCTCTTTCTGATGATAAGAGACTGAAAGATGCATGTTTTAACAGCGTGCTGCTGCTGGCAATGGCTGCTCACCCGACAGGTGAGAATTGGGTTATAGGAAGTGAACCTTTCTTTTACTCCCAAGTGTATACCCGTCACATTTCAGCAACCATTTCTATTATAGTAATCCATCATTTATTGCGGTTAACTGTTTCTAGACACAGCCATAGGGTGATAAAACCTGTTTACAGCCCACTAAATAGGGGTTTTAACATTAGTAGAGCACTTAAGACATGAAATAACACCCCTATAGTCATCTTTACACTCAATATAGAAGACATTGTACAAAGTAAGACTTGTGCATGTGGCTGTATGTGTTGCAGTGCTAGAGAAGCCGAGTAGGGGGCAGACAGGAAGTGACGTTGGGGTTGAATGTTAGCTTTGTGTGCGTCACGGCCACAAAGATAGGCTATGTAGTACATTATTGTGCCTTTAGTGAGATCGTTCAACCCTGCAACAAAGGCGATCAAGTCTGGTGCTTGTGCGTCTCACCTAACATTACTGACACCTAGTGAGCAGTGCAGAATACTGCATATGTCTTTGAACGTGACTTCCGAATGCCTTACACATTTGTACTTTACTTTGAATGCTTACATATGCGTATTTTTGGACTAATATGTCATCTTCAACCACAAAAGAGCAAGATTTATGAGTATATGGTATTTCTGAAAAGCTGCGAGTCAAGCAGACATCCATTAGTACCAAAATTTAAATACTAAGGCAAGCACGTGGTAGTATGAACGTTTGGGACGACACAGGGAGCTGCGGTTCACTGAGAGGACTGTGAATTGTATTGTTGGACCAGAATGGTTGCTGAAACGTGAGGCGTGTACCTGCTTTTAGTGAGATAGTGAACCTGTGCTCCTCCACAAGGTGACCTCACAAGTGCCTTGGAGTTCCCCTCTCTTCAGTCGTACGCTTTTAGCTGTGGCTGCTGTGCCAGGTCAAGCACTAAGCACAATTTACACCCACAATGCAATAGATACAATACATTAGAGAAGGTCTTTTGGACAATTTACTGATAATGACTTACTTGTACTGTGTACTCCATAGTGCCTTGTTGGGCTTTTTGCTGCTGTTGGCATCAGTCAAACTAAAAAGTGGCTTGTACCTGCAGCACTTTGCACTGTGGAATTTCTTGTCAAAGGTAAGGCCTTCATTTGAGGTCAAACACGCAAGCGTTATATTTGTGTTTTATTGTCCCAGGTTACTGCCATGTTCCTCTCACCGCTTATTTTCTACATGGACCTGAACACTCCATCTATTATCTGGTGATTAAATATGTTATTTGGCTTTTATAACAGGATTATTTTTGCATTTTGCGACCATTCATTTTTTTTAAAACTGCTTCAAGGGTGTCCAAATGTTTTCCAGCAAGAATCGTATTGTAGAGTGAAAAATCACTTTGGTATTTTACATTTTGTAAACCACCCTGGTGTAGATATGCAAGTTTTGTATTAAGAAAAGTTTTGTGTCAAGAAAAAACAACCTGCATCTCAGCTTTGGGATGCACGTGCCAAAGTACACTAACTTTTTTATTTATTATTATATTATAAAAATTATTTCTTTTCCATTTTTGCTGCTTATTTTTATTTTTGAATTTACAAATGTAAATTTTCATCTGTCCTTTTTTCTCTTATAATATTAGAATTTTCCCCAACCAAATTTTCCTTTGCAACTTTATTTTTTTGACCAAATAAAAAAATACATAAATGTATTAAAAATGACCTATGGCTTTATTCTCATAAAATTAGTTTTTTTTATCGTAACCATGACTTACTCTTACAAAATTACTTTTCCCCATTTTAGCTTTTTATTTTACATAATGTTATTTTTTTTTTACCAACTTTTTCCCCCCCCCCCAAAGTTTTCATTTTTAAAGTAAACACTTTTAAATATTTCAAACGTTGGCCTCCGCCAAGGCTGCCCTTTGTCACCGATTCTGTTCATTGTCTTTTATAGACAGAATTTCTAGGCGCAGTCAAGGCGTCCAGCATGGTGACCTTAGGATCTTGTCTCTGCTGTTAGCAGATGATGTGGTCCTTATGGCCTCATCAGGCTGTGACCTTCAGCGTTTACTGGAGCGGTTTGCAGCTGAGTGTGAAGCTTCTGGGATGAGACTCAGCACCTCCAAATCCGAGGCCATGGTTCTCAGTCAGAAACGGGTGGACTGTACCCTCCGGGTTGGGAGTGAGGTCTTGCCTCAGGTGGAGGAGTTCAAGTATCTCGGGTTCTTGTTCACGAGTGAGGGAAGGTTGGAGCGTGAGATCGACAGACGGATCGGTGCAGCGTCTGCAGTAATGCGGTCGCTGTACCGGACCGTCGTGGTGAAGAGAGAGCTGAGCCGGAAGGCAAAGCTCTCTGTTTACCGATCGATCTACGTTCCCACCCTCACCTATGGTCATGAGTTATGGGTCATGACCGAAAGAATGAGATCGCGGATACAAGCGGCGGAAATGAGTTTCCTTCGTAGGGTGGCTGGACTCACCCTAAGAGATAGGGTGAGGAGCTCGGCCATCCGGGAGGAGCTCAGAGTAGAGCCGCTGCTCCTTCACATCGAGAGGAGCCAGTTGAGGTGGCTCGGGCATCTAGTCCGGATGCCTCCCGGGCGCCTCCCTGGTGAGGTGTTTCGGGCATGCCCAGTCGGGAGAAGGCCCCCGGGAAGACCTAGGACACGCTGGAGGGACTATGTCTCACAGCTGGCCTGGGAACGCCTTGGTGTCCTCCCGATGGAGCTGGAAGAGGTCGCCGGGGACCGGGAAGTCTGGACTTCCCTACTGAAGCTGCTGCCCCCGCGACCCGGACAAGCTGAGGAAAACGGAACGGAACAGAACGTCTCATAAAAATACAACATTTTCTCTTAACTTAATTCTTTTATTATTGACTTAATGCTCACAAAATTATGTTTGCTGTTTTTTTTCTATTTTAAAACAATATAAAATATAACTGGGGTCTTTTAACTTTTTTTTTTTTTTTTTTTTACAACAAAATGTTCCAAAAATAGCAACTTTGTTTTGCTTTCTTTCAACATAAAAAAAGATGAGTTTTTTTCTTTAATATTTAAACATGGTGCTTCAAAAATAACTTTAAAAAAAATAACTCATAAATGACAACTTTTTATCTTTTTGTATTATGACTCTTTTTTAACCCGGTTAACTGGACAACTTTGGATACCCGCGTCTGTAATTCCCGCTTTAAAATTGTGTGGATTTGAGAAATTACTATGTTGTTGTTATAATTATTATGTATGATTGTGTCTGGTTGCAGCGTGGCCGTCAGTCATGTGAGCGAAGCAGTGCTGGTGTATTTTGAGAGAGAAACGCAGTAACACCAACCAAAAAGAGAAGGATGGATCAACAACTTGCACTTTCAGAATGAGTGTTCTAAATATATATATATATGCTGTATTTTCCTATTTTTCATACTCTATAAGCTACAGACCAAATAAAATGTTTACACACAGTCTATTTTGTACTCTTATTTAAAAAAGTGAAAAAACATCTTTTTCCAAATAATACAAAATTTTAATTTAGCAATCTCACATTTTTTATTATTTATTATTCAATGTCTCTGCTGTATATGCTAAGTGAATGAACATTCCGGAAGGGAAATAAGGTTTAAACAATAAGTGTATCATACAAAAATTGTGAATGGCTTCCTTGGTGATCACACTAACTTGCTCTGCGTCTCGCTGTCCTTCCGGCTACTTTTTTGGTGAGAAGAGAGCAGTTAAAGGTTGTTTTCTTCTTAAACGAGCCGACGGGGTCTTCTCCTCCCTTATGTAACCTGCAAACACGTTTGTTGTGACGCGCGTTGGCTTCTCAGAAGCACCACGGACGACCGTTACCTCTTTCTATGCACGTCTGAGTGGACGGGAATCCCACTTCCCAAAAATGTTCTGGCGTGTTGGGGGGAATGAAGCGATGGCGGTGGCGAGAGCATTCAGACAGCTTCTTCTCTTTCTCCTCCTCTGGGAGATGGGCGTAATACTGGGAGGAGGGAGAGAGACGTGTTAGTATTTCAATGAACACAAGAAAAAGCTGCTCTAAGTATGAATAGCGGCATACAAGTTCACATTCTTTGCAGGTGGTGCCCTTCAGTTTTCTCCTCTCGTCTTTCTTGCGAACCACTGCCACGTGCGCAAATGTCGGGTGTCTAACCCACACACAGAGGAACTTTAATTTGTTGCTTTGGAAAGGTTCATCCATCATAGATGCTCGGTTGCACACAACAAAATACGTTACAAAATTATGTAAGAAAAGCCAGGAAAACTTTCTCACTTTCCTCTGTGCTCTCGTGGATAGTCTTCAGGAGGCTGTTGTTCTTCTGGAAGAGAAGACACTGTTTTCACTTTCTTAGGTACAACCGCAGAATTGAATCCAGAATCCTGAAAGATTCCTTTACTACACAGGATGTGACCTGACGTAAGTTTCAGGGAAGATCAGTCAATATCGGTAAAGGTGTAAGTCAAAGCCCGTGCAGGTGCTTCAACAATGTGTACCATCTTCCTGCTGTTCCTCTTGCTTCATATCCTCGCTGGCAGCTTGCGAGCAGTTATAAGATACATACTCCTCGTGAGCGGTGGTGTCAAACATCCCGTCCAGACTGTCGTTTGCCTTCTCGCCAATTCCTTTGAGATTGAATGCAAAAAAAATAGTCAGCTTCTTGGACAGCATTCTTTGAAGGGAAACTCACCAGACACACAGCGTTCCTCATCCTGGTCATTTTCTCCTCCACCTTGGAGCAGGTTGTGACTGATCCAAGTGCAGTCACTGTCAAGTGCTTCTGCGCGTTCTTCATGCTTGAATAGAAATAGCAGGCGTAAGACACTTCCTACCAAACCAGTGCATATCTAAATAAACATGTATGACATAGCTATCAGGACTACCTAATCCCAGTTTGATGGCCTTCAACTCCCACTTGCCCTGAGGTAAGGCTCCACACACCCAATAAGCTCAGGGGTACCAAAAACAGTAGAGTGGCATATTACTTTTGGTACCACTTTCATACTAGCAGCAGGTCATGTGACTGTACCTCATCTGCTCCTCGCTCGCTGTCATACAAGGAAAAGTTGAGCGCGGGGTCAATGCTCCACATGTTCTCCACCCTTCGTGTGCTCTCTGCTCAAACAACAGTGCTGCCATGATCCAATTTGAACCAAAAAGGTCCCGAGGAGGAAGGCGCCGCAAGGTGATCTCACCGCCACGTGGATGAGCTTGCCCGTGCGGAGCATCATGGCCGTGAAGGCGGGTTAGTCTCTGCTCCAGTAGCTTCAGGTTTGGCTTCTTGAATGCTGGACTTCCGCAGTCCACACTTGGAGTTCCATCCTATTACATTGGATTTAGATCAAGTTTTGGTCAATACTGCTACTCAACGTGATCCCCGTTTTCAGTGAATTTATAAACACAACATTCTTTGATCTTGGAATTCCGCAGTTTCACTCTTGTGGTTTTTAAAAAATATACATGCATGCGTAAATCAGGCTGTTTTGGGGCCCATTAGTATTTTACTTTGCACGAAAAAAAGGGCTGAATGAACTGCATTACAAAAACTGGTCACCAGGTGTCAGTAATGTTACTGTACTGACCACTAGCACCAGACTTGATCGCCAGGAAAACAGGCCTTTATTGCAGGTTAAAATGATCTCACAACAGGTACTACAAAGCCCAACGTGGGCTGCTGTTGCGGGCGTAACCCGCGCCAAGCTAAAACTCAACTCGGGACTCCAGCTCACCTACCACTGGAACACATTTACAGCAGCACAATCCATACTTATGTCTTTTTTTCTCTTATATAAGTCTATTATATGTATTATAAGTCTACTATATTGAGTTACAAAAGTGTAAAAGTGACTATAGGGGTGTTATTTCATGTCTACAGGGCTATAATAATGTTAAGTCGTAAACAGATTTTCTATGCCATAATTACTAAAATATTCCATGACTTTGCTTGAAGATCCTTGTGTTTACATTTCTGAAGGTTGGTTTCATCAGGACCGGTTTGGACATTTGGCCCTTTGGTTCTCCTTCCTCTTCCTTCCATTTCTCTTTGCAGATAAAGTCGTCTCTGGTCAACCTTCTCCCATGAAGAAAAAGAGATGGAGAATTCGCTGTGGTGGAGTCAGGGCTGTGGGTGGGCGTGGATGACGAGAAGTCGCGACGTGGCCTGATTTGAGGGAATGGTAAAAGTTGTTAGCCGCTTGTACCGCAAGTTCTGCATCTTTAGTCATGTTGTCCTTACTTCAGACGAACATCACACAACCGAGAAGATTTGAAGGCGTTCCGCTGACTTGAAGCTTCAGGAGTTTTCTGAGAAAAAGGCAAAACTCTTCAGGAAGACTCGGCATCCAAGAGCTAAGAAGCGTGAACACATCTTACCATGTGACACGTTTTGTTCAGTTCAAGGGCACATGTTTCTGCTACCACTTCGCCCCTCTTTTCTTCCTCTCCTGACATCAGACAGCATCAACACAATCAATGAGGGCTGTCAAAAACAACGCATTAACAGCGGCAACGTGAACATTTTTTGTTATTAACGCATCGTAATCTGTTCCAACTGCAGACGGAGGCAAGTTTAGCGACATGTGCGCACCCGAACAACAATTCTGACCCGAACAATAACAATTCCAACCCGTAAACATCTCTCCCTTTATCCTTGGAATAACACTTCCTCAATCTCACCACCCTCAAGAGTGGTGCATTCATGGACACCCCGAACTTTAAATATCGCAATAATCTCTATCTTTAAAGACAAAAAAAAACCCAATAACTGCACATTCTTATCACTTGCTTTGTAATTCTCACGACGGGGGGTGCCCAAAGTGTGGCCCGGGGGCTATTTGTAGCCTGAAGCTGCTTTTTTACTGGCCTGCAGCACTTTGGACAAATCAGCATTAATTATTAATAATTAATTAATTACACAGGAATAAAAAGGACCAAAAAGGTTGTAATTTAACAAGAAAAAATATATATATTATTAGTGACAGTGAATATAGTCATTTTTGGACAATCAGGTTGAGAAAAATGGAAACTATTATGAGATTAACGTCCAAACATTATGGAAATAAAGATTGTTACGAGGAGAAAAATTTGCAAGTAAAGTTGATAGCAGAACAGCAGAAAAAAACCCCAGCTGTATTTTTACGACAATAAAGTCACAATTTTACGAGAATATATATGAGGGAAAATTCATCTCATTTTAGCAGCATGGAGTTGCAAAATTAAAGAATAAATAATCATAATATTATGATAAACAACATTTTTGAAATATTTGGTTGTGGGAAAAAGTTACGTACTATCATGTATATATAAAGTTAAAAAAAAAAAATCTGATGAAAAGTTAATCATTTGACATCCAAATTAGTTGAAGTTGAAGCAAGACAAGGAGAATCATTTGCTGAGATTTTTTTCTGATTTGAGAAAGTGATTTTTTACAGAACATATTGAGCCACAGCCAAATAAAATGGAGGGCAGTGAAGCAATAGTCATGCAATCGCTCGCCGAGTACCACTAATGCATACATGTTGGCAGGTCTGCACTAATATTAAAAGTCCTCCCTGCGTTTTACGTGCCCCGCTCCCCGCTATTTGGGTTATGTGAACAGCTTTAAATTCTAATCTCACCAAAAGAATAATAGTGCTCAATTCATGAGAGATAAAATCTTACCTTCAATCTGCGAGGTATCCATCTCACACGTGTTGGGAACGAGCACCTCTGCTCTTGGAGCACCAACTACTTTGTTATTTACGTCTAAAAACAAAACAAAACAGATGCCTCAAACAAGACAATGCCATTAGAAGGTATGCAAGTACACCCACCTTGGAAAATTGACGTATTTAACTTGAATGACGGCTCTTCTGCGTAGTGAACATGTCTGCTCTTGTCAGGGTTTTTTTTACGTTTCTTCAGTTTGTTGGCCAGAGGAAGCGAGCTGGCCAGAACCGGCGAGTCTGGGATGATGCAGTCTTCCTGCTCAGCAGCGAGGGCCGCCTGGGTTTCGGCGCTGTAATGAGATCAAATGTCGCGCATCCAAAAACTGTACATATCGCTCCGGCCCAGAAGAGATCGCGGCTTGCTTGGTGACAAGACAGTTCTTCTCAGTGTCTTGCAATGACTAAGGAAACAGAAAAAACACTCACCCGCTTTTTAACTTTTGCAGCTCAACGTGTAGTTTGCCATTTTCATCCTCAAGACATTTTCTTTCATGCGCTGTGTAAATTAAATAAATTAAAATTTCTTTTTTTTTTTTTTTGTTTTTTTTTTTTTTTTTTTCTTTTTTTTTTGCTTTTTAAAAATGTTCCAAATATTTCAACTTTCTTAATAATTAATGTTTGTATATTTAATCTCATATTTTGACTCTATTCCCATTTTAGAACCTTTCTCCACCCTAAATGTCCAAAAATTCCAACTTAAATAATTGTTCTTCAATATTTTGACTCTGTGATACCAAAATAACATTTCCCTCATAATATAACAAATTGATTCTGTAAAATTGCAACTTCTTAAAATGAGACTATTTTAATATTTTGATTATATTCTCAAAATTACTGCTTTTTTTCTTTTTCTTTCTTTTTTACATTTGTTTCAACTTTTCTCCTCACTATATTGTGACTTTATTCCCATAATATTTAGACTTTAATCCCATATTACCAATTATTCTCAACCAAACTTTCATTTAATTGTAAAAATTGCCAATAATATTTAAACTTTAATGCTACTAAAATATGATTTATTTCCCTCATCATACTACCGTTATTGTTCTAAAATGATGACTTTTTGTTGTTACATTACAACTTCTTTTTAAAAAATATATTTTGACTTTCCTAGTGTGGAACAACGAAGATTAGGATGAAATAGTTCAGTCTTTGCATTTGACCACGTGACCCTTATTAGATTAAGTGGTATGGAAAATGAATGAATGAATGAATATCTTGACTTTATTGTATGTAAAAATACTGATTTTTCCTTTTTATTTTTAGTTTTCTTGTTAAATTCTATTTATATAATTATATTTTTAGAAGATGCCACGACTCAATTTTAAAAAAAATGGACCATGGGCCACCCTTCGGACAGCCCTGATTTAAGCAATGCAAAAAATAAATAGGCAGTGTATGTATGTATGTATATATATATATATATATACACACATACATACACACACACACACACAGTAGGGGTGTCAAAAGATGAGATATTATCATTAAATTAAAGAACACTTCAATAAAAAAACTATTTGCCAATATATTGCAATCTGCTAGTTTCATTTCCACATCACACTCTCTGCATAGAATAAACACAGTGGCCCTGCCTCCACCCACTGAGGCAAAGAGACTTTATGACTGCCAAAAGGGCTCACTCTGTTCATGCAGTTGTTCTATGGAAAGAACATGAACAGAGAAAGAGGCTGTAGGTGAGGAAAATGCACATGGCAATATATTTAGACCAGCAAAATTAGGATTTCATTTTCGTTTATTGTGTAATTTATTGTTTTGTTAAATATTGTCTCAGGCCTAGTTTATTTTGTGAATAAGAAATCTTTTCTAATTTCTCATTATGCAGGATATGTAACGCTCACTCAGCTCGACGATAATCCGCTCATGTTCATCTTGACATCTTTTTAAGCTTTCCTCCAAGATTGAACAGCGATCACACTCTCCTTCTCTGAGTCTGAAAACAGTAAAAAAAATAAAAAGACAGTCACATTAGACTTGTCTGTATCTGCATCTTTTCCCGTTTATCAATGAATCCAACATTTGCCTGCCATTCAGTGTGTTCCACTGTGTCATTAAAAGCAAGCATTTTCAATTTTCATTCATTTATTTAGTAGTTTCACTTCCTTTCTTATCAACTCGCAAATAAAATCTGGCTCTATTAGGAAGCAGACAGGTTTCCCCTCTACCATCATACTAGGGCAGTGCCCCACCAATAGTGCAGACATAGAGGGCACACCTACGTAGTCCCCTGTCAGCATCCATGGCCAAAAGTATTATTTTATCAAATAAAAAAATAGAATAATTAAAAAAAATAAGATTTAAAAATAAATAACTCTAAAAAAAAATAAAAATTTAACTTTTTTTTTTTACACTATTATTTTTGCATGTGTCTACAATGATAACATTTTTTCCTGCAAGTGATTTTGCACTTTGTTTGGTAGTCCTTGAACACACCATAGTTGCTGCGTGACCCACAAGTAAAGCTTCAATCCCGCCTCAAAACTTTCAACATTATCTTAATTCATTCTTGGACATATAGCTTCTTAGTGTCCATCAATAGTGAACAATGGCAATTGAAGAGAGAAATCACATAAATCAAGATATGTCCGATAATATCGGGCCGCCGATACTATCACTATATAATTACTTATCAATTATTATGAATGATCACTATAAACACACTGTAATATTGATATGCAGTTGAAATTCCATTTAAATCTGATGGTGCAAAACGTAAAGAGTCAAGAAAAAGCAAAAATGTTAATTCCACGACAAGAGGTATGTGATGTTACAAAAGTCGGTATCGGTAGAAATTGGAATTGGAAATTGAGAGTTGGACAATACCGGCGTACTGGATATTGGCCATGTTGAGATCATTTGGAGGGGGTTACCTGTCCTCCAAGAGACTAATGGCATCCCGCAGTGTTTTGTTTTGCTCCTTCAGCTCTTGGTTTCGAGTGTAAAATACTTCAAGTCTCTGTGCATCCCTGCGGCAGGGAAATCAACCAAAGCAGTCAGTTAGGGTGACAAAGACACTTGAGCTTGACTACTGAGGTACTCACAGGCGGCGCTCTTTTTTCAACTTGCTCACTTTCTCCTCAAGTTCTGCAAACAAAACACACATGCACTATCATTCAGTGTAGAGCAGAACGTGCACAAGAGCCGGTGGTCCGCAGCCATCCTGTGCATTAGTAACCGCCTGTCCAAAACTGAACTCAACAGAAACAAAGACGCCTTACCTTGCAGGCCTGTTTGGTGACACTCCCAGAGTTGTTTCCATAAAGTGTGAAAGGGGTCAGCTGGTTTGGGTGTGCTGGTGAGGCTGCTCATCCTGCCAACCTGGGCCGTCCTGTGCGCTAAAAGGATCCACCAGCTCACCGATGTTATGTAAGTGGCCCGTTTTCACACACGCAAATTGTCGCGACTTCAGCGTCGCGGCACCTTTAAGACTCGCCCGAAGAAACTAGCAAGCTAGCTTAGCTCGCCAACGACCGTTAGTCTGATTACAAAACAAAGAGCTACAACACGCTAGTTCAACTCCAGGGAATACGTCTACTTACATCGGCCACACAAAGTTGCTGATATCAGTCGCGGCGTTCCAAGACAAACATTTAAAACAAAAATGTTCTCAAACGTTTATTTTTGTCGAAACCTGTCATACTTTCCAAATTCGCGCGCCGCAATGCATGTTGGGTAAGCCCCTTTTTTTCTTCGCATTTTAAGCGCAGCTGACGTTCATTGGCAACATACTGCCCCCTGGTGGAAAGAGCCGATGACTAATGTTAAGGGTCCTAAGCGTTATGTGCTGATATGAAATGAATGTAATTTGGAGGCTTTAGGATGACGTGTCCTCTGCTCTTTTTCAAAAGGCAATTTTGGTCTCCTACATGTTTTTCCCGTCCAAAACCAATGTGTTAATGTATTCTGGGTCACGCAATAGGACCAAGCGGAAAATGGCCAGTCAAGCTAAGGTTGGTTTGAAGCTCATGGATTGGCTCAGTTGGTTTTACGGTAGCGCGTGATTGGCCGTCTCCGCTGTCACTCCATAAGCGCCCGGACGCACGGCCGCGTTTACGTTGGTTAGCCGTAGACCGGATCTCCAACTACATGTATTGTAAGTGGATAACATGGTGGACGTTTGTTCATCTTGCTACACGTGTTTTAATACAAAAAATATATACTTTTATTTATGAAGATAATAGTTTGTATATTTTTCGGCACTAATTCTACATTTGAGATGAAACTACTTTGTAGACATGGCTGTTCATGTTTCACCCGGACCTCTTGAAGTGACGGACCGAGAGAGTAACTGAGGAAAGTGTTTTGAGGGGGAAAAAACGATGGCAACGACAAACAATTGTAGTATTAGATTTGTTTTTATTTTTGCTCTTTCTTTAAAATACAAAACAAGAACCAAACCCACAAAAATAACATGTACAAAACAGATTATTGAGCTCAGGTGACCGAGGCGACATCATAAAAGCAAGTCTGAGACAGTGATTCGGACGGGTCAGCCTAGAACCCGATGCTACACCGGAAGCAATGTCAACATAAAACGTCAGGTATCGTTGCAAAACTGCTTAGATTAAGTGCCTTCCATCAGTAGTGCTAGTCACAAATGGAGTTTAACATGAACGTTTCTTCTTCTTCTTCACATGAAGGCAGTTAGCAGTGGCGTAGTGCGTCAGACCTACTTAAGAACAAATTCATTGATGAGACAATTCTATGCACATTATGGCAGCGTTCATTATGGTTTCTTGAGCACTTAGAATTATAATTAAGTGTTGGAATGGCCCCAATCTTTTTCTTACAATACGCAACCGGTAAAACACATTGCATACACTGCATGGAAAAATCCAATTTAAGTAAAATGAACAAGCTTCACTCAGTAAAACACAAAGCCTTGAAAACAGAACAATTGGTCCTGCACCTTTTTTTTTTTTTTTTGCAAGAACATCTTTCACAGTAGGTGAGTCAGCATTGGAAATTTATTACTTTTGACTTCCTTTGGATGTGTTCTTTTAGAGATGGGCATTCCACTAGAACGGTCGGTTAATCAGATATGTATTTTTTTGTTAATACTTTAATATGTGCTATATGGATTGGAATAATGTTGCAGAGAGGAGTTGTTGCTCAGCAGAGGATGCAGGGCCATAGCTGATGTTGGCAATAGCTAAAAGTGAATCAACAGTGGTTGAATCAACTGGCTGCACTTCACTCCCCGTTGCTTTACAGTGACTTTATCTATTCCACAAAGTCAGTCCATTTTGTGAGTTCAATGGTGAAAATGCCCATCCCTAGTTTCTTCCGTAGGATTTTGCATCTAGTCACAGCAGGTAGATTGAGCTAGCATTACCTTCATACATCTACATACACAACATGCATTCAACATCGGATGCATCTCCAAAACAGAACAGAAACCAGAGGGGGCGTAGGGTGGGGCGGTGAGGAAATAAAACTACTCACCGTTTTCACCAGCAGCAGGTTGAAGCTAGAAAAAACCTGCATAAACAATTGCATGGAGGCTTTTAGGCCGTTAGGTGTGTGATATACGGCAGGCTTGCAGGGGTGCGGCGTGGAATGCAACCTAATTCCATTAAAACACAGGGATGACACACACACCCCTACCCCTGACCCCCACCCCCTCCCAAATGGACCTACATGGTTTAAGATTCACATTATGCTGGAAAAGACAAACAGATTGCAGACGCCGGCAGAGCAGGTCCGCCACTGGAGTGTGAATGCATATCTATAGCGCCTCCTGCCTCACCTGTAGACACACACACACCAAGAATGACAATTAAAGGGACTAAATGTGTGTGTACGTCAGTGCATACTCACTCTGCCTCGTGTTCACCACTGCGGGGGCACGTAGCTGTAGCTGTGCGTGCCGGCGGGCCGATATGTGGGCATGGTGACGGGGTGGGGAGCGAGAGCGGCCGGCGCCGGTGACGGAGTTGAGAGCAAAGTTCCTGACATGCCAAGAGAACATTTATGTAATTTAGCACAAAGCACTGTTTTAATAATACATCACTCTAATTCCACGACAGGAGATATGAAATGTTGGTATCGGCAGATATTGGAATTGGAAATTGAATATCGGCAAAAACGTCAATATCAGAAGCACAATTATTATTATTTTGTATAATTTTATTTCTACGATCTGGCGGGGCCAATAATAAAAAACAAAAAAACGAGTACTGTATTTTCTACCCACTACCTGACATTGCCATGGTGGTGCCGGCAACCATCCCCATGGTAACCCCGTTGCTGCGGGGTGGAGGGATGGGCGGAGCATACATGGCGGCGGGCATCCCGTTGGGCTGGACCACTGTCGTGTGATGTATCACGTGAGGCGGCGCGGCGTACAGCGGCTGCGTGAAATAAGTACCTTGCTGCTGTGACGGGATCAGCGCCTGCAAGCAGGAAAACTTGAGGTTTTTTTCACCAAAAAGTCGCTTTTTAAAGGCGACACTGACCTGCGCGTAAGGGTTATGTTGGGGATAGGTGCTCCTGACAGGGTAGACGGCCGCTGGGTAAGGGTTGGTGGAGGACGAGTATGGCGGTACAGTCCCCGAGTTGGGAGAACAGGACATTTTGAAGGGTGTAGCAGGGGCGTAACCTACATCGTAAGAGAGAATCATCACATACAGTCATCCGTGCGGGAGTCTAACAAACCATATTACCACTTGAGAAGGCGGGATTTGCTCCTGGGTAGACACTTGGAGTGTATGCCGGGGCAGCTGCAGCGTAGCCAACAGGGAATCCAGCTGACCACAGCAAATTAGGAAATAGGAATGAAATGCTGACGAGTTATTTAAGATTTGTATCAACATACCTGGATAGCTTATACCCTTAGGATTGGTGAACGGGACCCCTGTTGGAGCAGGGCTGTATACTGGATTCATTATGGCTGCCTAATCGCAAATGCTGCAATGATACAAGAAAAAAAACAAACATTTAATAATAATAAAAATAATCATTTTATTTATATTGCACTTTACATATGGCAGGCAAATCTGAAATTGCTAGTCTTTTAAAACCCACAAAAAAACACAACATCAAAATACGTGGAAGTTATAAAAATGCTTTCCGAAATAAAAATGTTAAGCAGTTTTTTGACCCACAGTCTAAAGGTAGCATTACATTTAATAATGTTCATAAAATCAGCGAGTCAAATATCGCCGACACTTCCCCTGCATCTTCTTAGTATCGGGTCGATCCAAACATCGGCAGTATCACCTCTAGCGGAGGATGAGCTCACGTCTTCACGTTTTAATCCAAAACATCACGTCAGCTCTGCCCTCTAGCGGCAGCCGGGTGGCATTGCACGCAGGCTGAAACGAAGATGGGCGTCCAAAAAGGACCACGTCGTGCGCAGTTATGGAAAAGCAAAAGACGCACTCTTCGTATAAAGAGCACACAACGTGGTACAGCCTGACTCGGGGTGAAATGTGTCCCGACGTGTTCTCAAACAGGGCACCCCATTTTGCGGGTCGGTCAGACTGAATTCGGATTAAAATGGCCAAGAAGTTGATTTTGCCTTCTTTACGTAAAACGGGGGAAGAGATTGGAGGTCGGCGTGTGATATTAGATGTCGGAGGAGCCCCCCAAGTGGAGCTGAGCACGCCGTCCCGGAGTGGAGGAATGCTGGGAAAGGTGCGCGAAGGTGAACGCAGCGACGCTTTGTTATCATTAGCTAGCTTACACAATTAAGCTAGCGTGCTGGCAAAATGGCGGTAATCTAGCATGTTACCAGTCGGCCCGCTACGTCGCCTGCCTAAAAAAAAAAACAAAACCCAACCACCTCTGGACAGACGGAGGCAGCCCGCCGCCTGGCCGCCGCCAGGCCGCAGCCGGGCCGCTGCGTCCTGCACCAACGCGGCGGGCATCTCAGCGCCATCCCAAAATACTCCGACTGAGTGCGACAACTTACCGGCTGACGTCGCTGCCTTGCCAAAGTCCGCTTCTCTGCAAAGGGAATGAAGCTCGCTGCTGTTTTTGCTCCCAGATGCTGAACTCTTTTGAGTGCCCCGCGTCACTTCCGCATCGCGTCACGTGATCGCCCACAAGCATAAGAGGGGGAAAGGAGCGCAGCAATGGAAATTCTGTATATAAACATGTCTAATTACTTCTAAACAAAGCAATTATTTGTAACAATATTTGACAATTTCACATTTTGGATTAATACTAAGGGTGGCTAAAAAGGGGTTCGGAACTTTTTCCCTCAGAAATTACACCAAATTAAAAAAAACAATATTTTTGTCTCCGAGAGTCCATTGAAAACGGAAAAACAGTTTCGCACTACCGTGGCTTCGATACGACCGATATTTGGCATTTTTATTGATAATTAATCTGGCATTTTAACGTCAGAAATGAGAATTTTCTGTCTAATTTGCGAAGCAATAATAATGCCAAATATCGATAGAATCGAAGCAATGTAGTATCCGCGTGGAATCGGTATTTGTCCCCCCCCCCCCTGTTTACAAACACACTTCGTAAGTACTATGTTGTACTGCTTTGTTAGTAATAAAGTTGTACTGCTGACTTTATTTCGCTTAAACAAAGACAAGTAATACAATCAAATTGTATGACATTGTTGATATTGTTACATTGGCTTATGTTGTTCTTTATGTGTATAGTATTGGTAAATTGTTCACAAATAAAACTGTTGTCTTTGTTTGCTTAAAATAAGTAAAATACAAATACCAAACACAAGTGACATCACAATACCATGAAAACTGTCAAGTTGGTATCATTTCCTTGGTATCGTATCGCTACCAACATCTGCAGTATCGCCCACCCTATTGACCGCAACGAATGCCACGGGGTGTGTGTTGACGTCATGTGAAGGTCCTGGTAGCTCGTTAAGAACTTATTGGACTTCGGCGATGATTTATTCTTGTGTAAGCGTTTAATGCTCATACTTTGAACGGATAAATGTGTTACTACAAACATTAAAAAGTACTAATCGGATTAGTCACTCGAGATGTGTACTATTATTCATTTTATTATTTTGCCTTCGAGGACCTTCGCGCCCGCAGCTGTCGAAGTGGGAAGCTGGTGGGAAGAGAGGTCGATCCATACTGTTGTGGTTCCAGTGCCACCAACAAGATGTCGACATTTCACTAATAAGTCGGTCTCCGTCGAAGGTGTTCGGTAGCCGTTTCAACGCTATTATTATGTCGGGGGCGGCCGGTGGGAGCTCCTCTTTCACCGGCGCAGCAGCAGGAGCTAGCTGCAGCTCCGCCGCCGGCCCTCTCTACGCTGCGGCGTCCGGGCCCGGGGCAGGGGTTGCGGCGAGGTTACCCGCTCGGGTCCTGGAGCATATCTTCTCCTATTTGGAGCTCGCCGATTTGACCCAGTGCGCGTTGGTGTGCTGGCACTGGAGCAACATTCTGGCGGATGAGAACAGCGAGGTGTGGCGCAGCCTGTGCGCCCGGTCACTGAGCGACGATGCTCTGCGGTCTGACATCCTGTGCAACCTCCCTACACACAAGGGCAAGGTGGGTCTAACGTTCTAACACACCGGAAATGTGTGCACTGGGCACCTCCACAGAACATGCGGCACTAATTGGGCCTAAGTGTACCAAAACAATGTGTGGCAGTGTGTGCGTGTTCGAATGCATGTTTTGTATACGGAGTTTGGTGGAACGGTTGAGTAGAAGCGTTGGGGATCAGTGATTTTAGTTGCTGACTAACTGGAATGTGGGCTGCACAAGCTACCATTAATGTTGGACATTTCGGCTCTTTTTAGAGAGCCGGTTCTTTTGGCTCTGTTCAGTAGAAAGAGCCGACTCTAAGCTCCTCAGATTTACCACATTAGGTGAATAGTGTAAAACTAATTACCAATGTTTAAAAAATCCATGATATCGAGTGGTATTTAAGTTGACTTATTGAAATCCTCAATGCACAGGTAACAAAAAATCTAAACATACAAAATACAGACCCCCGTATAAATAAACAAGGTGAAGTCTGCATGCAAATGTCTAACCATTTACAATCAAACAACACAACACCAACAAATCGCCACACAATAAAACATATTAAAAAGTGCAAAATCCGGGTAACAGTTGTGTCTTCACTGAATATTGGCCTTTTAAAAACTGCGCCCCAGTTGCGTTACAATTTAGCAGAAAAAAAGACGCGAAAAAAATAAGTGGCTGCTGTTGTTTATTTGAAAGTGCCGGCTCTTAGAACCAATTTGTTCACGACGGATACATCACTAGCACCCATACAAGTGTGTTCGGTCCACAAAAGTGAATGGAAAATCAATTTAACATTAAATATCCCCCCAAAACCTTGTGAAATATAACAATCTAATCTGTATTTTCCCGGTCCCTGCAGCTTAAATCGTACCAACACGCTCTGAGTTCCCATGACTGCTCCCGCAACGTGTACGTGAAGAAGAACGGGTTCACCCTGCACCGCAACCCCATCGCCCAAAGCACCGACGGCGCGCGGGGCAAGATCGGCTTTTCGGAGGGGCGCCACGCCTGGGAGATTTGGTGGGAAGGCCCCCTGGGGACGGTGGCGGTGATCGGCATCGCCACCAAGCGGGCGTCCATGCAGTGCCAAGGCTACGTGGCTCTGCTGGGCAGCGATGACCAGAGCTGGGGCTGGAACCTGGTAGACAACAACCTGCTGCACAACGGCGAGGTGAACGGGAACTTCCCTCAGTGCAACAACGCGCCCAAATACCAGGTAAGAGCTGGGACTGGTGCACGAATGATAAACGAGGGAAAATGCAACCTGAAAATCACACAAAACTCCTCAATCTGAACTGCCGCCATTTGAGATGTCCTCATTTCCTCCTAGTTCCAGCAAATCTCATGGAACTTCAGAATACTTCTTGAGATTTCAGTACCTTTTTAGACGTTTTGCTTTTTATTTTGCTTTTTGCGAAGCCACATTAGGAGTACACCAGTTAAAGAAATCTAATTTCTAAATAGCAATATTTGTTTACACTTTACGTGACTTTAAGGCTGGCTGGCTATCATTCATCACAGTGTGGGAGAAGTGATTGTAGCGCTGCAACAATTAACTGATGATTAATCATTCATCCACTTCGACAACATTAGTATTCGATTAGTTTTTAACATTTAAAATATAAAGTATAATATAAAGTATCCTCTGATTTCAGCCTCTCAAACGAGAACATTTACTTTGTCTATTTGCTCGGAGTTGATTAATTGAAACAAGCTTCAGATTAATCGACTTAGAAAATAATTAATTGCAGCACTAACAGATTGCTTTAAAAGCGCTGGACACGCGACCGAGGAAAACACGACGGCGGCCACACGATATGGCCGCGTAGTGATGCAGGCAGGAACATGGGTGTCTGTCCTGGCTGCTCAGCACAACATGGTCCAAAATGGTCTTTTTCTGAAGAGCCTTGTTTCCATTTGTTACAACAAGCACTGAAAGGACAGATACTACTATTAACAGTGGCTAACTTGTTTTTACACTTCTATGGTAGCTACACATGTTACTTACATTGCTGGTACCGTTCATAAAGGGTCATGATGGTGACAGTTTGACCCCGGCACTGACTATTTTTTCGTACTTTGGGAAAATGTCAATTTGATGTTTTCTGCATTCCAACACCGTGCTTTCCGCAGATCGGAGAGCGGATACGAGTAATTCTCGACATGGACGACAAGACGTTAGCCTTTGAGAGGGGTTTCGAGTTCCTGGGCGTGGCCTTCCGGGGACTGCCCAAAGCCTGCCTGTTCCCCGCCGTCTCCGCAGTGTATGGCAACACGGAGGTCACCATGGTGTACTTGGGCAAACCACTGGACGGGTGAAGATCTTGGACCACGAGCAGCTCGTGCAGTTTTTGGACTGCGTTTTAACTTCTGTGTCAAAAGACCAAGTCACACATTTGACACCATTTTTAAATGACGGGGCTCAGAACATCCAAGCATCCGATTCAGGGCTGGCTTCTGCTTAAAAGTCCAACTAAATTGTCCTAACTTGTGGCAAGTGTCTATGAATTCCCAAAACACTCACAACTCATCTACGATGTATGAAGCTTTGTGACTCGACTGATGAGCTAAGCAGGGACATGCTCTTCAAATCTGCCACCAACGGCCAAGCATCGATGGCGGAAAAGCGTATGTGTCTTATTAACTGTCCCTTTTAATGTGCTACTGTACTATTACACTATATTATTTATTTGTGGGTTTTATCAACGGTACTACAGCTGCTGTACGGTTTAAAAGTTGGAAAATAAAGACACGAAATGGCACCACTATTGCAACTAAGATGCTCTGCTGTTCAATTTGCACACAAACCAAGGAACTCACCTGTTTGTGCTGCTATCAGCGCTGATATTTTTAAAGCGTCGATATGCACACTGTCCACAAGAGGTCAGTAGAATGTCTGCTCTTCTGTACTCAATTTCAACGATTGTCTTCACAAAAATAATGCTAAGTTCTGATGCTTGCAGTACATGAAGCCCTCGCCACTATCAGGGTTTTTCTTTTTTTTAATATTGCAATGACGGCAGAATAAGACCCGGCTGCAGTTCAGTCTGCCTTTAATTTGCAAAAGACGCAGGCACGCAAACATGGACTCGTCCCCAAGTTCTCTTCTTCTACGGCCTACTTCGCCACAGTTTGAGTCTTGGCGCGCCCCCTACAGCCCGCACCGTGGAACAAACACCGAGCAGAATTGGGCCCAGGAAAGCGGATTTTGAATGGCAAGGTTAACGCAAATTGAAGCTAGGAGGTGCTAGCCACCTATTGTCTGGCGCTAGCTAACGCTCTGACGTTGACACTAGCATTGTAGCCATTTAATAAATGTTACTAATTAGGGACGGTGAGAAACTATGACAGGAATAGCATTGAATTAAAAGCACTAAATGACTAGAGCAACGCAGAGAGGTTGTGTACCGCAAGTATGCACACTAGCACTCAATAAGGTGATCCATTCCTACCTTTATGCTTTTATGCTTTCCCACACAGCATCAGCATTTGGGAGCAAATAGGAGGTGGAAGGAAAAGGGCACGAATACAAAGACTGGTGCGAGAGCAGCATGTGAGAAGGAAGAAGGTGCATTCCAGGACCATCAAACAGTGGGACAAATCACCGCTCATGTGAAACATTCAAAATCCGGGGGATTTCTAAGTGTATGTTATTTTCTAGTAAAATAACGTTTGTCGTAGTTGCAAAGTACACAGTTAACCACAAAGAGATTTACATTCCTACTTATTATAGATTTTTTTACTTGCGATTAAATGCGATTCATTTTGAGTTAACTATGGACAAAATGTTATTAACTGACATATTTTAATGGACCGACAGCCCTAAACGCAATACATCATTGAGTACATATATTAAATACATCATACTTTTTAAACAGTGTTTGAATGTGGCCTTTTATTGGTTGAAAAATAATACTTATACAATATATATACACATTTATTTTGCCTAAATTAAACATTTCCAAGCATGAAAATGGCTAAAATAACTAAAATAAATAGTTGTCCCACCCAATTTCAGGGTTTGATTACTATGAACACGTGGGTTTATGCCCCCCCCCCACACACACACACACACATCTCCAGATGCAAGTGAACAGAACACATTCACAGCAACACACAAGAGAACAAGTCTTATTTATGTCTGATATGGCTTTTTTCCCCTCTTATGTTTGCTATATTGTGTAATAGAAGCATAAAGGCGACTATAGGGATGCTATTTCATGTCTAGAGGGCTCCAATGTTAAAAAAACCTATTTAGAAGGTTGCAAACAGGTTTTCTATGATCTAACAAAACTAGTTAATTATCACAGTCGAGTCTGGAACCAGTTAACTCAGATAAACTAGGGATTAAGCCAGTGTGGTGTAGTATTTAAAAAGCATTGGAGAAAATTACCCACATCCCCCTACTACTGCATCTACTATGTCGCCTCCTCAGTTGTCAAAAATAGGCCTCACATTTACATATTTGGCTGTTCCTCATCACAGCTTTAATCCCCAAAGCTAAGCAAAGAATAGCAATGAAGATTCATATTCAGTGCATATGATTCGGCCGCATACTTTTAATGCTATTTCATCAGTTCCCATACACAATGAAATTATCATCAACCTGGTATCATCCTTGTATGGTGATACTGAGGTGATTGCGGATCAAATACTGATTTTAGCAATTTGGATATTTGACCAGCAAGTTGTCCCTCCACTGCTACATTTTTATCAGTACCGGCATTCATTCCCAGTTCAAATATACAGCCGTGTCCTGCTTTTTGGGGGTGGGATAACCAAATATAAATTTTGTTTTTTTAACACCTTTACGAAACCGGGGCAATGTGTTTAAAATAGACATGCACGACCGATACTGATAACTAAGAAAAAAAGCAGCGCATGATTTGGTCACCTGTGAATGATTGTTTATGTCTGCCCTGTGATTGGCTGCTGACCAGTCCAGGGTGTACCTCACCTCTTGCCTGAAGTCAGCTGGGAAAGGCTCCAGCGTACCCCCACTCTTCTAGTGGGGAGGCCAAGCGGCATAGAACATGGATGGATGGATGGATGGATGGATTTGTAACCGTACTTGCACAAAACAAACGAGAAAGCACGCAATGTAACTGCACCACACGGCCTACGTGGGCTTCCAAACGCTCATGTACATGCAAAACAATGCTATTCCATGCAGTTTAACCCGCAAGGTATGCTGGGCAATCATTTATGTGATTGCCATCATCTTTATTTTCATGTTGCAGAAAAGTGAGCCCAGAGAATCAGGCTGACCACATCGATTCCTGATTCCTTGCTCCCTATGGGGTGGATAGGATACTTAGAATAAACCACTTCAAGCTACGACTCTGAGAACGTCGCCATCGAGTGTAGCGAGGATTTTAGCGGATTAATAATAATCAATGGGCCATAAGAGCAAGTCTGCATTGTAAGAGGGTACTAAAAGCTTTTATGTAGATGATTGTGGCAGAAGGCCACAAAGTGGGCAGGAAGGGTGTGCATGTTGACTGGTTTCCTCCCCAAGTACGTCTGCTGATCACAGTGTGAAGGGAGTGTTCTTTCAGGGTTTTTGCGGTGGCAGTTGCGCTCACAACCCACTAACATCGATACGGTGCCTGTGCCACGGTGAGGGAGGGGAAGAAGTAGAAGAAGAAAAAAGTTGAGCAACTTGCCTTCCTGTGGGCCCACCACCCTGGAGCTTGAGAACCTCTCTCTGATTGCAGCGCCGGTCCATGTGACCCGGTTTCCGTTGGCTGCCTGCTTCCGTGAATAGCAAAAGAGAGGTGTCAGTGCTTCAGTCGGAGGACGGCACACCAACTTCAGGCATGAGCACGCACACACGACGGCGGCGAGAGCGCGAAGCGGTGACATGGTCATGGGAGCGGGCGTCAGTGGCTTTGGGGATCCACACCTAACCGCCGCTGTAAGTTGATGCGAAACCCTACTGATGCATGACAAGCAACAATCTTCTACTCATTACACACAAACACAATATCAGCTTCTTTACAGTATACCTTTGCAAGATCATAAATCCATTTTAGAAATGTTTCCCTGAATAAACTACAGCATAATAGAATGTATTGACATGACTTACCTTTATTTCATCGTCTGTAACTGAAAGGCAAGAAAACGGTTATACAGTATATTTTTTTTATTTACAGTAAATGCATAGACATGACATATACATGTATACAAATACTAGCTATATATATATATATGTGTGTGTGTGTATTTGTATAGTAGGAGTGTATTACCAAATAATATTTGTAATTTATTCAGGTGCATCTCTTCATCACTCTTACGGTTGTTTGGTCGTCTGCAACTGAAAGGCAAAATATAATCAACAAAAAAATTATTTTATTTATATGCAATTTCTAGGACGCAGCAAATAGATAAAATGATATTTAAGTAAGGGTATATTACAAAATGATGTGTCACTTTTACGTTATCTGTAACTGAAAGACATGGTAGTATAAACTAACTTCAAATACTTTACATATAGTATGTACATGTATCTATAAATAGTGTGCGCGTATATAAAAATACATATTTATATTATTTGATCATCTGTAACTGAAAGACAATCTACAGCAAAAATGGTAATATATTTTTTGTTTAAACAACTTAAATGACTTTATATACATAAACAAAAATATTGAATATATATGTAATAATAGTATTTGATGCAATCTATAAAATACATTTTGAAAAATATTTATACGCAGGGCGTATAACAAAATGCTGAAGCAACCTCTCTGGCCTCAAAATGTAGACAAAAAACATTTTTTGTACCTGAAAATACACTTATTTCTACTGCACAAGTTTGAAAAAAAAACAATTTTAAATCAGATTTTTAATACAGGCTACCACTCCAAAAGTTGTCCATGGTTAGAAAACAAACGTTTTTTTATGTAAGAAAATTCTGCCTTTCCTCGAATACGTCGGTCAGTTTGTTGTATTTCTGTGTGATCTCATCTCTTTTCCTTGAACAGTGAGAATGTGAAAATGTCAGTTCACGGCCCTTCGCTGTGTCGCTTGCTGTTGCTTGTATCCCTGTGGACCATCCCCACACCAGCCTCAGGTCACCCGCAACAAAAGGGCCCGTGCCGGCTGGTAAGAAACTACTGTTTTTTTTTTTTTTAACAAACAAGGTGACCCTTCAAAGAAAAAACCCTCCTAGCCACTCCTCCAGAACATTGATTATGCTGTAATCATAAATATTAAATATGTATCCCAAATAATAGTATCTTGTGAAATGTGGGTGATATACTGTCCAGCAGGGGTGTCAAAATTATATTACCTAGAGATATTAGATACATAATCTATAAATATTTTACATATATATTTTGCAATTTTGTAAAAAGGTGGAAAAAAACATACATACATTTAAAGACAAAGCTATAAGTTATTAGTAGGGACACAAGATTGGGTCTACACTGATTGTAAGAAAAGTACAATGAAAAAATATGACAATCTATTGCAATCTACCCATTTAATTTCTACCACGTTACACTCTTCTGCACTTTGTGTGTATGCTAGCGGCCCCGCCTCTACCCGCATTGACAAAGAGACTGTATGTCTGACAGAAGAGCTCACTCCGTCCATGCCGTCGTTCTATGGAGCAAACACGCTAAGGTCCTAAAGCTAATGCACAGAGTGAACCCTCTTCCTGCCTGTCAGAGACAAGGAAAACAGACACGTGGCAATATACTGATTATCCGGTTCATTTTCTTTTAATGTGTGCTTCGTTTATTTTTCTCGTCACCTTTCGATTTGGCAAGATCTTGTGACGCCCTTAGTTATTAGAAACTACCCCCCGCATTAGAACCAGCAGAGCCACAAACTAGCCTAAACGGGTTGTACTGTCCGCTCTCTCCACAGACACAGAGAACGGCTCTCTGCAATAACAGCAACCTCACGTCCGTTCCTGCGGGACTACCAGGCAGCACCGAGGAGCTCCAGCTCAATTCAAACCTCATTAGGACACTACGGGACGACTGTCTTCAATACCCCTCACTCACTACCCTCAGTTTGGCCTGCAATCATCTAGAGAAATTACAGTCCAATGCTTTCCAGCACTCCAAACTGTTAAAAAGTCTGAATGTTGCCAATAATAATTTATACGTCAGCTACCAAGAGAGTGGCAACGCTCTAAAGACCTTAACCAAGCTCAGATATTTAGATCTTTCAGAGAACACACTGGATGAAGAAATGGCTGCAGTTCTCCTTCAAAATCTAACATCCCTGGAGTACCTAAATCTTTCCGGAAACCTCTTGCGACGCATAGACGAGACCTCGTTCGGGGATCTCCGCCTGCTTAAAGAGCTGGACCTGCAGAGGAACCTCCTGTTTGAGATCGACAACGCCTTTGACGGAACTCCCAAACTACAGCGCCTCAACTTGGCCTTCAATTATCTGCCTTGCTTGACTGATTTCCACATGACTCAGCTGGTGGTCCTCAACGCCAGCCACAACTTCATCGAGTGGTTCATTTCCCGGGGGGACGTCAACGACACTTTCCAAATAGAGACGCTCGACCTGTCGGACAACAAACTGCTCTTCTTCCCGTTCTTACCCAGCGTCAGCCGCTTACGGAATCTTTACCTGTCCGACAACACTGTGAGTTTCTACGAGCACTTGGATGAGAACGCCACCTCCCCCGCGACTGTCGAGTTCTACAACCTGAGGAGAAACACTACAAATGTAACGGCAAAGCTGTGGGACGACAACCTTCATGGGGACATCTCCTCGATTGAGACTTTGGACCTGCGAGGAAATCAGCTGCGCTATTTCCCGCACGGATTCATCCGAAAAATGCCGTCCCTGTCTCGGCTGCGGCTGCGCACCAACTGTCTGGAAAGCTTGAATTTGACTTTGGAGCAATTATCTGGCAGCTTGTTCGAGTTGGATGTAAGCAACAACAGGCTGAAGGACGTCGTAGCAGACGACGTCACACTGGGAACGCTGGGCAATCTAACATACCTGAACCTCAGCCTCAATGATCTTGACTGCCTATCTTCTGGACTATTTTTAGCATTGTCAAGCCTTCGATCAGCGGACCTGAGTTACAACGACATAGGCATCTGTCTTCCTGAGGAAGCTGAGACCAGCACAGGCTTTCAGATAGACTGGAAAACCGCCACGTCCTTAAGGCAGCTTTACCTAAAAGGATGCAACCTTGGAATGATTCCACCGACTGCCTTCTCCGGCCTGTCTCTAACGCGTTTAGACCTATCGGACAACCCTAGGCTAAGTGGCCAACAATCAATACAAAGTCTGAGCAGAACATTACAGCACCTAGGTTTGGGAAACGCACACATTGGGGACTTTGACTTTTCCCATTTTCAGAATCTGAAGTCCCTGAATATTTCACACAATTCTCTCACACGTCTTCCAGCGTCGGTCTTAAATCTTGACCTGAAAGTGCTTGATCTGAGGGACAACAAGCTGTCCACAATTCCCTCAGCTCAGGCCAACACATTAGCTTCAAAACTTCACATGGTTTTCCTCACAGGAAATCCATTCAACTGCTGCCAGACAGAATGGTTTCGGACGTTTGAAACAACAAAGACCATCCATGTGGTCGGACAATCGGACATGGAGTGTACAGATCTCTTCCACACACACAGCATCCTACATTCCCGGTTGTTTTACTGTCAAGAGGAAAAAGGGGAACCGATATTTTGGTACATTGTCCTTTTTGCTTCCATTTGTCTTTCATTGTTGGGTATTTTAGTGATTGTTTTCCTTACACTGAAGCCCAAAGTGACAGACAAGTCCATCAAAAAGAAATATTTCAAGCCTACATCCTACTGACACGCTGAAGAAGGGGTGCCCAAATTGCGGAGCAGGGGCCATTTGTGGACCAGAGCTCTTTTTTTTTTAAATTGGTCTAGGAAATAAAAACTAAACAACACCTTATCCCAAGATGACAATGGTGGATGAGGGCACAGTCAAAAGAAAAAAAAGCATTACAGAAAAAGGATGCATATTTTACAGCTTTGGAAAAATCTGAGACAAGAGATGCAACAATTAATCGCTGATTAATCGCTGATCCGATTAATTGACAAATATTTTGGTGATTCTTTCATTGATTTTCATTTAAAAATGAAATGTATCCTCCAAGTTCAGCCTCTCAAATGTGGATATTTTTTAATCCCCTTATCCGCAAAATTGTTATTTTCACTGATTTTAATGTGTGTGAGACCAACAACATTACTCCCAAATTCCAAATAGAAGCTAACCCAAATTTTTAATCCCAGCTGTCCTGATTTCCTCTCTACCAGTCAAATCTAAAGTCTCTTAGATTTTTCCCAAGTTTATATCATAGTGTCCTGCGAATCTTTCAAGGTCCACAATAAACATGTTGCACGATCAGAGTCTTTGTTGTGGAAAAATATTAAATACACTGATCAACCAAACAAACGATAATGTCAAAGTCATTTGCTAAGAAGACATTTGAGATACACAGTAATGGTAAAGCGCTGTTTTAAGATCATAATGTGGCACCAAGCAACCAATCCAGTGGGTGATAGTACGGTATACAGTCGCATTCAATGTGCATTTGTAATTCTCCATTTCAGCATTCACACCTAATGCCATGTATGTCAGTGAAATACACTGCGGTTCAACACAAGACCATCTTGGTAGACTCATGTAAAAATTGCGGCTGTGTGAAAAGCGTGCGGTTGTGTGCACCTTCTTAAGTGAACGCAAGCAGAAGTAAACGAGATGCGAGCTGTTGCTATTAGCAGCAGAGGAAACGTGAAATTTCCTGTTTTGCTCAAATGTGCAGCAACTGCCCAGTTCCGTATCTCAAAAGGGGAGCGCTTCCTTCCTGCTGGACGGAGGGCAAATGAAGCGCGGATGCGACACTGAAATGGGTCGCTGCGCTTTTGTGGATGCCTATCGTCGTGCTTGCTCGATGTACGGTGGGGGTAGAAAGGGAGTGTCGGGCGGATATATATCAAGACGTGTGTGTTATTAATCAGTGCAGTCACTGCCGAGCGGGAAGGCTGATAAGATGTGTTGTTGTTGGAGCATGCAAGATGCCTAACCAGAGGGCAACCAACATACCACTGTGGTGATGCTTAAGGTCATGGCGGTTGAAAACAGAAACCGGAGAAAAGGCTCGTCATAGCAAAAAAAAAAAAAAATTCTTAACATCTCATATAAAAAAGAAATAGACAAGTGTGTATTTGGCTGGACACCTTAGTGGGTAACAGCACTGGTTTTGGAAAAGGGGGCAGGGGTTTCTGTCCTGGTCAGCCTGAACGGTCAACCATCCTAGTGTGACAACAAACAGGAGAACATAAGACTTTTGCAGTAGATTATTGCAGAACTGTAAATGAAATGCACGCGCAGAGAAACAGACAGGAATGGCTGGCTGGACAGCATAGAGGGAAACACCACGGGCTTTGGAACAAGAACCTGGGAATCCTATCCTGGTGAGTCAATATGGACAAAAATGAGTGAATTAACCCCTGTAACAAACTTTGGGTCATACTGATAATTTTTCTCTAGCCATTTTGAAGCTACCTATAGAAATAGTAATGTCAAAACTATTTTTTGTGAATAAAATCTGGCGCCTTAAGGATTAATATTAGAAGAAGACACATGGAAATAATTCCAAACCACAGACCTCATGTTAGTCAGGCACAGAGCGAGCCTGCTACTTACTGCCACCGCCCACACTTGTTTACACGCTTCACAACATGCTTTGATTAGGTCGTAAATATCTTGGGAGCCCATGGGTCTAATTACAGCATTTTAAAAAATTGGGTTTCATTATAGAGAAACAATATTTACAGATATGACAGTACCGGGTCGATAATAGCTGTGGGCCGATGTTATTGGACATCACTTTCCTGATGTCTCGAAGAAAACTGCAATGGTGTACATTCAATATACAGAAAGAAACACTCCAAAGACATGGGAAATATTTCCTTGTTCATTTGAATGTTTTCAAAATGATTTTAATGAAGACATGAACCTGTATGAGCCCCTGCATGGAAGTATGACGTGAAGTGGGAAGCTGTGTCTCACATTCATGAGGGACATGGGAGTTCACATTGCATATATTGTATAATAGTCACAAACAGTATCAGGACATGTGCATCTATCTTTGTTATACTGTATGCGTACATTTGTGTGTGGATTTCAGAGTCACAACTCACTTTCCCACCCCGGCCAGCACCTTCTTGGACTTGTAGTGGACCTGGATGTCTTTGGCAGAATGCAGCAGACAACGAAAAATAAATAACACATAAATCAGGCATGCAGCATCTACAATATACAACAAAAAACAACAAATACTACAAAAAAACAACAACTAAAAAACTTTTTGTTTAAAATTTTTTCCCCCATGATCACGGTACAATGAAGTCATATTTTCCCACAAATTATTCAAAAAGTTTAAATTCTACAAAAAACAAGGATTATTAACCAGTCTTAAAAATTACATGTATATTTTTACGACTGAAGTCTGAGATTTAATTTTTTATAGACACTTTTTTTAACAAACAAAAATAATAATATATATAGAAAAAATCTAAAAAATAAAAATATAAAATATTGTATAACTTAAAATCTTACTAGAATAAAAATGGAACAATTTTGTTATATTATCCCTAAAAAATACTTAATAAAAAAAAAAAAGTGTTACTTTTACAGGAAGTAAGGCCTACTGTTGCTTTTTAAACTGAGGTCTTACAAAATTATTCCCCGTTTCTTTTGTTTGCATTTTCCATATACTTCAACTTTCTTCTAACATATTTCCATCCCATAATTATGCCCTTTTTTCCCCAGCCTAATTTTTTTCAAAATATCAACTTGTAATATTATAAATATTTAAACTCTATGCTAAACTAACATCCATTTTTCCCCCCTAATATGAGTTCAACCTCAAAACTGACTTTTTGAAAAACAAAACCATGCAAAAAAGAAGTTTGTATTTTTACTTTTCACCAGCTTTGCACATGCGTCACTTTTAGCAAACATCCATGACGTTGCGGCTGATCCAAAACAGGTCAGCACCCCAATGACTGCCAGACAGAGATTTCTTCAGGAATCCAACAATTTGTTTTCCTTTTTTGTGGCCCCCCAAAAAAAGGAGGGGGGGGGGGGTCTTAATGAGCGCGGGGCTTCCTGCTCTAATCTTTTTGACTTAATCCTTTTAAGACTTTCTTGGATTTCCTTCGAGGCCGAGCAGGACCCCGGACTCTGTCATGTAGCGGGCCGAGCCCAGCGTCCGTCTCCGTGCCGCCCAAAATACCCAAATACCAATGCATCAGCATGGCAAAAAAATGGATAACTAAACTTTATTATTGTAAATCTTTGACTGGAAGTCGCTATCGGGATCGATATTGATTGGAAGTCTGGCAGTTCAATTTTTCTGTTCAAATAAAAGCATCCAATCACATTGGGAGAGTACTGGCTAAGCATGGATGTTAACAGAACAGAATTGAATTTGCGGAAGGAAAAGAACTGCTCAGAGATTTGCTTACTCAGATGTATGTGATGAGGCTTTTAAGCAACACAGCTGGGAAACTTTGGCAGTTGCTGGCAGTTCAACCAAAGCCATCCTGTAAAATCCCAAACGAGCACAGCACCTTTCTCGCAAGCCGAGTCCTAAAAGATGGCCAATTACAAAGGCGATCATAAAACAACTTAGCCGGGTGCCTATGTACTTGACACGCTATTGAATTAGTCTTCTGATTTTTCAATAAAGCCAAAAACGTGTGGAAACGGGAAGTGCCTGATGCACGGATGATTGTGTAAACCATGACGGCTACGAAGGTTATCCCAAAAATGTTTTAAAAGTTGAAGGCAAAGCTCTTAAGTATAAAAATATATATATAAATATAAATATATACAAAATTAGACCAGGTAAGCGTTTGGGGCCACAAACACTTCCCATAAAAGTTAGCATACAATTGACCCACAAGTCCTGTTACACCAAAATTCAAGATTCAGATTGAATCGATTCATTTTGGCAGATTCTAGGCCTGGTGGTGCCATCAAATAGATGGAAAGCAGCCCTTTAATTGAATATCAATACCCAAACACAAAAAGCAGGTTTGTATTTCATTCACTAGCTAAAAAAAGCACTTTGAGAGCACAGACCTCCGCCAAGCGCCATAGCTCCCCCATGTTCCTTTACGCTGTAAATATTAGCCCTACATTTTAACAATGCTAACATTAGCATTCTATAATTTTATAGCTAGGTGTTAGCATGCTAATATTAGCATGTTAAACCCTAGCACAATAGTACTAAGTGTTTTTAAGTAAGTGCTTTAAAATACGTTATACTTAAGTATTTCTAACTATGAAAATGGGTAAAAATTCTACTATGCTAATGTTAGCATGCTAGCAATGCTAACATGCATGCTAACGCAGCATAAGAGTAGTGTTTATATAGGTCTACCCATGAAAACAGCAAGAAAATGGTAGCATGATAGTATCCGCATATGTTTAGGTTTATGAAAATTGCACAAAATGTTAGTACACTCACGTGTCTACCTAAAAAAAGGGTGGAAAATTGTAGAATGCTAATGTTAACATGTCAACACCTAGAAAAATAGTTGTAAGTGTTGTGCTATGTTTCCAACTATGAAAATGGGTAAAAATTCTACTATGCTAATGTTAACATGCTAGCAATGCTGCTAACGCAGCATAAGAGTAGTGTTTTTACAGGTTTACCCATGAAAACAGCAAGAAAATGGTAGCATACTAACACCTAGCACGATAGTGTCTGCATAAGTTCATATTTATGGAAATTGCAAAAAATGCTAGTACACTCATGTTAGCATGCTAACACCTAAATGTCTACCTAAATAAATGGCAAAAAAATATAGAATGCTAATGTTAGCATGTCAACACCTAGCACAATAGTCCCAAGTGTTTGTTTCTAAACTATGAAAATGGGTAAAATAATTATACTATGCTGATGTTAGCATGCTAGCAATGCTAACATGCATGCTAACACAGCATAAGAGTAGTAAGTGTTTATATATACACTTCCGTTCAAAAGTTTGGGGTCACTTAACTTAGAAATGTGCTTATTTTTAAAAGAAAAGCACTGTTTTTTCCCAATGGAGATGATTTTAAACTAATCAGAAACACACTCTGTACATCGGTAATGTGGTAAATGACGATTCTAGCTGCAAATGTCTGGTTTTTGGTGCAATTTCTACGTAAATGGATAGAGGCCCGTTTCCAGCAACTGTCATTCAAGTGTTGTAATGGTACAACGTGTTTGCTCATTGGGTCAGAATGCTAATGCATGATTAGAAAAGCCTCGTGCAATCATGTTAGCACCGCTGAAAACAGTTTAGCTGCCTAAAGAAGCGATAAAACCAACCTTCCTTTGAGCAGGGTGAGTATCGGAGCATCACATTTGTGGGCTCGATTAAATGCTCAAAATGGCCACAAAAAGACAACTTTCATGTGAAACTCAATAGTCCATTCTTGGTCTTGGAAATGACGGCGAGAAATTGCCAGAAATTTTTGAGTGACCCCCGACTTTTCAACGGTAGTGTGGCGCTACGGATGAAAACAGGAAAAAAAATGGTAGCATGCTAAAACCTATTATGATAGCGCAATGACCCGGCAAGGCTGGAGTTAAATGGTCCTATGTCGCAACGTTAAGGAATCCATTCCCAAAATGCAATCCCTGAAAATGTATTTCAAATCATACTTGACGGAGGTAATAATATTGTTAAAAAAATGCTGACTTTCAGAAGTCTCAGGAGTCTCTGGAAACACGGGTGTTGGGAGGGAGCTCCAGAACCTGGCTGCTGGGATGTTCCAAGAATTTATCTCGCCAGGTGAAATGAACTTTTTACCCCCGCTCTTTGCACATACTGTACAGGTCAAAGGTTACTTATTGTCAGGAGAGTTGCGATGCAAGCTGACCTATCAACTGAGCTTCATTGGAAGCCAACGTGCGCTTTGCAAAGCTCCACTTCCTCTTCACTCTTCCTGCTTAACATCGGCCGGACAGGCTTTGTCAAGCAAACGCGCCGCATGTCATGACGCAGCCACCGAGCTTTCTGGGCTCCAATAAAAGCGGTGTTTTGAATGCTTTTCCGGGCCTGTGTGTGTGTGTGTGTTTGTACTCACAGCTGTGGGCATGAAATGCATGAAGCTCCAAAGTGGGGCGCACATCAGGAGGCTGAAACACGAGACGGGAGCCTCGCATCTTCTCACAAGACTTCTCCTGTAAGCACACGCTTCAGCAAGGCACACATGCATGTTTGCTTACTTTCAGGCTACAAAACAAGGAACCTTCACACCAAGTATGGGTTGAAATGTGCAAATGTTGATACAGCTTTGGAGCCAATGTCATGTTGTTGCGCTATACCCTTCTGCCCCCTGCTGGCTGCGTAGGCTCGCATCACACGCACAAAATGGGTTAGTATTCTCATGCATCTCAATGGGTTAGTATAAATAACATCTAACGCTGTTTTGTTCCATTGTTTTAATGTTTCCATTTCAACAGTCTCTCATAACGCAGGGAGTGTCGTGGTATGCACCCACATTGTAAAGACAGCATTTTTATGATTTGTTTTATTTTTATTTTTTTACTTTGGGAAGCAATTCTGATGCAGATGCAAACTAACTGGATCTAAATTGCTGAGCATTTGCCAAGAACACACTCAGTAGCAAATTTAGGTTTGCAAGTTCCTACCAAGAGGTCGAGCTGAAATTTCCAGAGAGCAATAACTTAACATAAAAGAGCATTCAATACAAAAAAAGGGAGAATGAATTGATCATTGCAATACTGTTGTTGGTGCAAAACATTTCCAAAAAATATATACTTTTTTACAAATTTTACCATAGTAAAACTACTGATTCCATGTCTTTTTTTTTTTGCTACTTACGCTCCATGTATAGATGATACTGGTAAAAACCTATTCTTGTTTCGGTTACCCAGTAAGGGACAACTTAAAATAATCAGCATCACGCTGCAATTCAAGGTTAAGTGCATAAAAAAAAACAAAGCAAACGCATGCCAATATACTTTCTGCTAGCAGAAAAACCTTAAGGCAACCAGTTGATTGAGATATATATATA